>JAKTWT010000061.1:0-139733 GCA_030582155.1 Hansenula lynferdii | reverse complement strand
TAGATGGTCCAGATGGTTATTTTGATCAACATAGAACAAAAGTTAAGTATTCTACAAATTCCATGGTGCAAGCTCCAAAATTAGAATATGATGAATTCAACAGTTTGATTTTATTAAGTGGATTTTTACATCACAAGGAAAGATCTAAGCTTATAAAAAATTATAAAGAGATGTATACACAATGGTATTTTGAGTTGACTCAGGGGTTTAATTTAATGTTATTTGGTGTTGGATCCAAGAGGAAATTAGCTTTGGATTTTGTTGAGGAATATTTAACTCATATGATTGATGTCCCAGTGCTTGTGATTAATGGATATAATCCAGCTACAGCTTTTAAAGAGGTGATTTCTACAATTGTTTCTGTCTTAAATTTGCATAAGGTTCCCAAGAGACTAGGTGATCTTGTTGATCATATTGTTGAGTACTATGGAAAAAAAAGTAATAAACCAAGACTAGTATTGTTGATCCATAATATCGATGGTGTTGGTCTTAGAGATGAGAAAACACAAATTTACTTGTCCCGATTAGCTTCGATTAAACAAATTTATGTCATAACCACAATGGATCACATTGGTACTCCATTGTTATGGGATTCTACTTTGCTGAACAACTTCAATTTTGTTTGGCATAACACAACAACATTTTCGGATTATTTGACAGAATCTTCATTCCAAGATATAATAACATTAGGACAAACTCAAAAATCCGCTGGATCTAAAGGTGCTAAATATGTCTTATCATCATTGACTGCCAATTCTAAATCTCTATTCAGAGTCTTGGTGTCTAATCAATTAGAAAATATGGAAGATGATCTTGCATCGAAGAAAGCTCATGGTGGTGGTGAAACTCAATTGAAAGGTACTGTTAAACATGCATTGGAATATAAAAATTTTTATAGTTTATGTGCTGAGGAGTTTATTTCCAGTAATGAGATCAATTTTAGAACAATGTTGATGGAATTTATCGAACATAAGATGGCTGTTTTAACCAAGGATGCCTCGGGAACAGAGATGGTCTATGTTCCGTTCAGTCTGGAGGAGATGCACAAGCTGTTAGAGGAAGAGCTTCTATAACTCAATATAATTCTATTCCACGCTGGCTATCCGGGATACCAGCAATTACCACCACAATTTCGAATTTGTAGAGTTTATTATCTTCTCCAGCTAATATAGTGTATAATAGGTGGTGTTCGGATGTGGGAAAGTGAATCTGTGTCAAGAAATCCGATAGCTTAAAAGCCTTGAAACGTAGCATAATCCCCAACGACGAAGAAACCCTGAGAAAGGAGCTTTATAAAAAGCATTGAATAGAGGAATTTCTCTGGAAATAGCAATGGAAAAGCTATCACCAGGCACGAAGCTCCAGGTGGGCTCACACGAGGTGGAAATCGTGAAGTATTTGGCTGAAGGTGAGTGAATTGATTCAGAAGGCGCAATCAGTTACAATGGATTCGGATTGAGAGAATGACTACTAACAATTGGTTAGGTGGCTTTGCCCATATATACACTGTGAAATATACACCGGTTGAAGATGGATACGAGGTTGCGTGTTTGAAAAGGGTGCTAGTCAAGTCTAAACCGGAATTGAACCTTTTGAGAAAGGAGGTGGATACAATGAAGAAATTGGCGAATAATAGATTTGTGGTGAAATATTATGATTCAAATGCTCAAAAATTGGAAGATGGAACCTATGAAGTCTTACTGTTGATGGAGTACTGTCCGAACAAGAGTTTATTGGACTTGATGAATCAGCACTTGAAGACAAAGTTATCCGTGGCTCAGATATTGAAAATCATGTATGAGATTTCCATTGCAGTGTCTGCTATGCATTCTGTTAATTTGATACATAGGGATTTGAAAGTGGAAAATGTATTGATAGATGCCAATGGTGATTTCAAATTGGCAGATTTTGGGTCCACTAGTGGGTACATTGCTCCTCCAAAGAACCAGGAAGAGTTTCAATTGGTGGCACATGATATATTGTACCAAACTACTCCACAATACAGGGCACCAGAGATGATTGATCTTTACAAGGGGATCCCGGTGGATTACAGATCTGATATTTGGGCTTTAGGTGTGTTTCTGTACAAGTTGATGTACTATACAACTCCATTTGAAGCACAAGGTGAATTGGCAATTTTACATGGATATTTCCAATTTCCACCAGCTCCAAAGTATCCTTCAAGATTGAAGAATTTGGTTATAATTATGCTTCAAGTTGATGTTAATCTACGACCAAATATTTATCAAGTCATTGAGGAATTAGCATCAATGCTTGAGAAGGATGTTCCGATTGAAGATTTTTATGGTATTGGTCCATACAATTATGACAATTACGCCAAATATCAACAACAACTCCAGTATCAACAACAATTGCAACAACAACAGGCACAGCAGCAGCAAATTCAACAGCAACAATATCAAACACAAAAATACTGGGAACAACAACAGAAACAACATCAACAACAAGAACAAGTGCAAAATGCCCAAAAGGCCCAAGACAGGAACGAAACCACAGTTCCATTAGAAGGAAAGATGGAAGGTGAGCACAAGTCTCGTGAAGATGAAGATCACGGTATTCATCCACCTCAACAATTAGCTCGCTCAACAAACCCAAGTACTGGTGACTTGCAAAGTTTGGCTGAGAATAGTGAGCAGATTAAAGATGAAAAGACACCGGATCCAATAATTAGACAACGTATTGGTGGTCACAGTGAAAACAAACCTGATGAAGAAAATGATGATGCTGATGAAAATTTGGATAATGTTGAGGATAGATTCCCATCATTGGATGACTTGAATGAAGATTCAATTGAAAAAAGATTTCCAGATGTTAACACTTTTGACAAGGAAGTCGAAGCAAAGACTAGGAAATCAATTGATGAGTTACGTTCTGAAGTTAGTGAACCAAAATCTTCTGTTGATTTGACAAGAAATTCTTCAAGAAAGACACAATCGTCAAGTAAGGCGGATCAAGAAACAGAGGAAGATGTACCAAAACCAGGTATTAAACTTTCACATACTGAAGCTTGGACCGAACCACCTGCAAATCCACAAACAAATAATATTGATCTCGATGGTGTTTTCCATACACAGGGGCAAGAACAACCTAAGAAGGACAATCAATCAGTATCAGCGCCACCAGCAGTGCCAATTTCAAGAAAAAGTGGTGACTACGGTGAACGTCAGAGCTTTGAATCTACTGGAAGAAAAAGTTTTGAAACGACAGGTTCAGTTCCAAGTAATTACATCCCAGAACATGAAAGCGTCCCTCAGCAACCACAACAACATCAACCAATCCCACAATATTCATCACCAATCCCAGTGAAGCCGACATTGTATGATGGGACTCAAGATTATAAAACAAATCCAAATTACCAAAATGATCCATCCTTCAACAATCCTAATTATGGGTATCCACTACAGGCGATCAATCAAGCTCAATCATTCCCAAAACAACAGCAACAACCACCACTACAACAGCAACGTCAAACTCAACAGATGTATCATACTCAAAGCAATCCTTACGATGGACCACAAGCTCGTCCAAATATAAGAGGTTCAAGAAATCCCTTCCCACAAGCCGGGTCCAAAAATCCATTCCCAACTTCCAAATCTTCATTGGACATCAAGTCAAACCAAATACCTGCTGAAAAATCAGGTGGTAATCCATGGGCAAATTATACCCAAGATCCTTCAACTTTAAGTCCTCAACAACGTTTATTATTACAAACTCAACAACCACCTGCCAAACCTTATTCAACCAATTCAGTTCCAAAAGTTAGAAGTACGTCTGGGTTGGAATCACCATCAATCAAAGTTACAACAAGTGAAAATCTTATTGATATTGATAGTATACCGCCTCCACCAGCTACAAAGACAAGAGAACCTAGACAACCTAAATTGAAGTTAGATTTGTTAGAATTAGATATTAGTGAACCTGAAACATTTGATGATGATTTGAAAACTGAAGAGATGAAAGTTGGGAAAACGAGAAGTCATCCAAATACTAAGCAATCACCATCAGTGTTAACAGGGAGAAAATCAAGTGAATTAAGTCGTATAAATCTTGATTTAGAAGAATTAAATCTTGATGATGAAAACAATGAAAACGTGTTAGCAGATGATGAAGGAGATGGTAAAATTAAAAGTTCAAGACGTTCGTTGTCTTTAGTACGTTCAAGATCTAGAAACTCCAAATCTTCAAGACCGAAAGATGAGAGTAGAAAGTCTTCATTTTTAGGATTTAAATCCTAAATCTCTTATACATGATATGCATTAAGTCTATTTTATTGTAGCTGTTTCAATGCTCAATTTGTTTAATAACTTTTGCAGGAGCACCCACAGCTACCGTATAGGGAGGTAAATCCTTATTAACCACTGCGTTAGCACCCACAACACACGCTTCACCAATTGTAACACCCGGTAGAACTGTGACATTAGCACCTAACCATACTTTATTGCCGATATTAATAGAGTGAGCAAATTCACCTTTAGGACTCATTCTAACTGTTGGATCCAATGGATGACCTGCACAACATATCACCACATTTGGACCAAATTCCACATCATCACCAATTTTAATTATTGAAGAATCTAACAAAGTACAATTGAAATTTGCATAAAAATTTGAACCAATTGATGTATTACATCCATAATCTACCGAGAATGGAGCTTCAATTGTAATATCACCTTTAACTTCACCAATGAATTTTGTTAAAAAATCTTTGCGTTCTTTATTGAATTGATCAATAGTTTTACCTCTATAACTCAACGCAGAATATTCACGAGCAAATTGATGAGCTTCTTCCCTTTGTTTATTTAATTTTTCATCCCATGGTGTATATGGAATTCCTGATATCATTTTTTCATATTCTTCATGATCTTTAGGGATGACGGATCTGTCTAGTAATTTATCATAGGCGAATTGGATCAATTCATGATCTTTTTCAGTGTTTGTGGAGCTCATTGGTGAAAATTGATGATGATATATTGATTATAATAGATCAAGATCTAAATTTGTTCTTTTGGAAGCCTTTTATAATAATCATTGCGCGGGGTTTCCCAATTGAGATCTCCGCGTCTTGGCAGATATATACGTTACGACGTAGAAATAACGTAGAAGTTAGAATCGTAATAGTCATGGTATGGCTTCGAATTTAGAAGATATTGATACTATATTGGTAAGTTTTATGTTGAAAATGTGTGAGATGATGTTTACCTTGTGATGTTCATTTGAATGGGCAATGACATAGACCAATATTGCTATTTGGAGCATCGATTGTACAATTAATCAACTGATATTAGTTATACGCTTTAAGAATATCAAGCTAATATAGCTGATGTGAGTTCAAAGCTGAACTTTCAATATGGAAACGAATATGATCTATTTAAATAAATAAATCAGCTACAGATCATGCACATTTATCATTAATTATCTAGTTTTATTAGCATTAGATCACGGATCTAACAAAAAATTTTCGTAAAAACGTTTAAATATTAGTGTACATATCTCCAGCTTCATTGAATGACAATCTCATAGTATATTTTTGCCTATTCCTCACTGAAATAATACTTGAATAGGTAAAAGATACATTTCCCTTCCACAAAATCAGTGTATCTTCCTGAATCAACAACTAAACCCCTAAAGCCACCCATTGGTTCTTTAATTCATTACCAGTCATATAATAGAAACATCTATCCACAATTTGGAATAATTTGTAAGGTAAAACGGCAAATATGGCATAAACTGAAAATGTCAACACTGTTAAGAAAAACAAATGTAATATGAATGCTTCTTCATTTTTCATCAAATAATATGGTAAATGAATGTAATAAGCCCAATATAGTTGTTCAAAAGCGTTACGAAGCTTTGTAACAATGAAATGTGAATCTTTATCACGTTCTTCGTTTGTAGGTTCGTAGACAAATGTACCAGCCATTTTGTTGATGATTTTATATTTGGTTCTGTTGAATTAGCTTGAGATTGCAGTTGCTTAATATTGAATATTCGAGCAGTATTCAAACGATTGACAATTGAATCAATATCAACACAGTTATCAAAGACTCAGATATCAGTGGGACGAATATTTCAATTTAAATGAAATTCACAATCTCTCCTATTATTTATTCTCTTGTTCGAATTTACGCGCGAAAAGCACAAGCCAAAAAAAATTAAAAAAAAAAACAGACCAATGTGCGCTTACCGAAATAATAGACTAGCTAATTAAGATTCTAGATGAGCTACATTGAAACCTTTACATACAATTTTAGTTGTCTATGTTCTATGGAAAGTTACGCTTTTTAGCTGATCTTCCATGCTAGGACTCAAATGTGCGGATAACAAGGAGTTCACATGTGGTAAATTCAAGGTCTTTAAAGAGTTTAGCTGAACTTTTTCTATAATCATTGATGGATATTTACGAATTTTGATTGCTTCATATGAATTTCTTTCACAAAACTGTTCGGTGAGTCTATCAAGATCAATATCAAATTGATCTTTGAGTAGGTCATCTTGATATATTATTGGCACGACATTAACGTTTAAAGTTTCCCGAATAGTTAGACTTTCCAAACTCTCAAGATTTGTATCTCTAATCAAAATTATAAAGTTATTTTGAATTTTGATGTCTTTCAAATCTCTTAAATCACAGTCAGTGATTGAGTCAACTTTACAATTTTTACTTATGTCTAACACTTTCAACTTGGGCAATTTGCAGTTTTTCAAAACAACTCTATTATTTTCAATCGGGTGAACAATCTCCTTTTCAGAAGATAGAGCTAATCTTCCGTTGATATAACTGGTTTGTTTCATATATTTATCATCCATCAAGGTAATTTCCCTTACAAGTCTGTCGTCTTTGGAATTTACCGAAGTTATATGCAATTCGATCAATTGAGGCAAACAAGATCCGAGATAGATATGATGTTGTCGTTTCTTTCTTCAGCCTTTTTAAGTGTCAGCCTTGTGATCTGTTCATACCCAAAATTTCTTGTATAAGTAGTTGAAATTGGCTCAAATTGCGAAACATTTTCGTAATTGTTAAACACGAAGTAATCACTTCCAAATTTCCAAAGGTTGGATAGTCGCTGATTTAAATAATATGGGACTTCGCACTTTTGAGGTTGCGCTCCTCCTCCGCCGTTGAAAAGCCTCTTGAACTGATAAGCTTCGTCAAAGATTTTGATTCTGCAATTAAAGCCTATTTCATCCCATTTTTTCAAAAGTATTGGGCTCAGGGAAAGTGATAACCGTGAATTAACACAAAGATAGATGAAGCAATAGTTGTGCAAACTTGATATCTTTAAATCTTCGTCATATTGAACTTTAAAGCTCAGCATTTGGAGGCCTTCTGTGAGAAGCATGGTATTTAGAGGGAGGAATTTATCATTTGCAACTATCAAAGCAGAAGCCTCCAGTATAGGAGCACATCTTGGTTCAATATAATATAGTTCTTTCAAAGTATCAAAATCAATTTTGGCTTCCTTGACTATGATTCGGTTGATGATTTCAGCTGGAAGATCAATGAAACTTGCATATCTTTCCGCACAGGGTTTCTTCACATAGCTAGTTGTCGGTACTTTTGGACTACTGGGTGTTTCACCCATGATTGTCTCTCGAAGGACAGCTAGAACCAAGCAATTTTATACCCATAAAGTTTCAAGTAACGGTACTGTATAGTATAAATTTTTTGATACACGTCGCCGATGGCAGACTGGATCGGTGCTTATATAATCGGTTTATTATAGAGTCATCGTCAATCCGCTACTTAATCTTGAATAGTGATTACAGGCTCAGCTCATTGTGGTTGAATAAAAATGTTGAATAGATTTTGTTAACCAGGCCCCGATTTTGAATACTATATATACATTTCAAAAACAGTTGTTATGAAGATCAGGAAGTAGATCATTCATCGAAATGCACTCCACGTTAGCTTATAGCGCTATCAATTTGGACGTGGTATAACTCATTTTTTAAGACCAATTAGCAGAGTGTATGAATGTTTCACCTATCAAGAAGCTTTCCAACCAAACCGCAAGATCACCAAGTGAAATTTGTATTGGCTATGATTTCCACACTCTTCAACTGGTCCAAAATCTTGGATTCAAATTTTGCTGATAACAATGTGTTCATATGTGGTATTACAACATCCTCCAAGGAGTCAAGCTGAACATTGTCAATGATTAAAGATGGATATCTGACAATTTTTTCTTCCGATACATTGTAATTCTTGCAAAATTTATCAGTTACATCACCCAGATCGATATCATATGTATCTTTAATAAGAACAGACTTATCATTAACCTTAATGTATTGAGTATTCAACGCTTGACTAATTGTAAAACTTGACAAATTACCAAGATTTGTATTTTTCAATACAAGCAAAAAATTATTGTTAATTTTCAGTGTTTCTATACTGCTTAAATCACAATCAACAATTGCCTCAATTTTGCAAATTGGTCCCAATTCCAACTTTCTTAGCTTTGGTAGTTTACACTTCTTTAAGTTGAATTTGTTGTATTCCTTTAGACGTAATATTCTTTTAGCCACCAAGTAATCGATCCAAGAATCATCATTTCGTAGCGATTGCGGTACATTCTTGACATAATCATCAGTGCCTCTTACCAAAAGCCTATCACGGCTATCTGTGGGAGAGTCAATGTATAATTCCATTAAATTTGGCAAATTGAGACCACAGATTGAACTGACACCATTTATATCAGGTCTCAGAAGTTTGAGCTTTGTGATAGAGGAAGTACTTAGTACTTTTTTGCCTATATTTGAATTATCAAACAAATGAGAAGTTGTTTCACCAGTCTTACACGGTATCTTCTCTATTGTATCTTCTGAAAATGTGAATCCCTGAGGTTGAAGGGATTTTCCACCACTAAAGAGCCTGCGATGTTGATAAGAGTTAAGAAAGAAACTGCTCTTATTTTTCAGGGCCAGATCCTTCCATTCATTAAGTATTGAATTATCAAATTCCATAGTGTACCTCTTGTTGATACACACATATACGAAGCAAAACTGGCGTAATTGACTCGTCTTCAAAGAGCGGCTTCGGTAAACACAAAAGTTGAGATTTTGCAGACCATCGGTCACCAATAACGACTTGTGTGGAATATCGTCATCATTTGTCACAATCCCCACACATGCCTCGAGAATAACACCACATTTTGGTTCAATAAAGTATAACTCCTTCAAGATGTCAAAATCAATTTTAGCTTCCTTCACTATGATTCGATTTATAATTTCAGCTGGTAAATCAATGAAACTGGCATATCTTTTGGTACCTGGTTTCTTCCCATTGCTAGTTACCGCATCTTGTCCATTATTAGGTGTTTCACCCATGGTTATTTCTCAAAGTACAGCTTGAAAAGGGCTTTTGAAATTTTTATAGAGATATTTATGTTATGATTTAAATAACAGTAACACGAACAATAGTATAAAATTTTTGATACACGTCGACGATGGCAGAATCGGCACTGCTTATGTAATCTGGATAACATTGAGACGTCTGCTCTGCATATATGATTCATTCAAATATCATTTACAAGCGCTTGATTAATCAAATCTGACGTTCTAATTAGTACAGTACATATATAATATTTAGTTACGTATATTCAAGCTGACCATGAATTAGCGATCACATCAATTTAGCTATTGATTTGATTAGACCCACCATAATGATATACACGTGTATTTAGCTCAAGAATATATAGCTATTGACTTTTGATAATATAAATAACGATGATCCCATAACATTCATATTGCAACGCAATATATATATTGGAATTATTAATAAGACGATTAAAAAAAAACACATCAAATTATATCTTATTTGGGCTATGAAACTCTGAAGTCTCCGTTGTATGCAGCCGTATCAGCTTTTCATTAATAGTACATAGTCTGCGAGAGGTACACAGAATTTCTATTTATCATATTATTACCAAAAACATTGGCTCCAATTGGAGTCCCTCCGAATCTTACATCATGTGAGCCCATATATATAAGAGAAGATTATTGCCATCTTCAAAAGTAATTCAAAATTTTCCCAGTATATATATAAAGTATTCAGCATAAACCATCTGATTTATATGTATTACCAGTATATAATGGAGCTCCCTTGATTGCAAATGATTCTCTCCATTATCAAACAACGACAAGAATGTGACAATTAAATGTGGAGATTGTTGAGAATTTCCACATTCAACTTTTTCAAAAACGAAGGATCAAAGCTGGCTGATATCAAGCAGTTGACATGTGGTATTGTCAATGACTCCAATGATTCCATGTTAACATTTTGAATTATCAAAGCTGGGTACCGGTCAATAGTCTCCAGTGGTAGCGAGTATCGCCCGCAAAACTTTTCTGTTGAAAAACTTAGATCTATATGGAACTCATACTCATTGGCTGTTTGTTCGTGGGTGTAAGTAGTTTTTTTCGAGTTACTCATAGTTGTGCTCGTGTATGTGTAAGTTTTCGTGTTCAACTTCTTTGAAATTTTAAAGGTAGATAACCTTTCTAGGTTTGTATTCTTCAACAGCATCATGAAATTATTAGGTGCATTTAAATCGGTGAGGTTTCCCAGATCACAATCCACAATTGCATCAATTATGCAGGGATCACAAATTTTGAATGTTCTCAGATTGGGGAATTTGCAGTTATTCAAGGCAAATTTGTGGAATTCTTGGGGGTGCAATATAAGCTTTGAGTTTTCTAGTAGATGGTTTAAATTTACTGAGTTTCCATTCGAATTGGGTATCGCATCATAAGTAGGCCCTTTCGTCAAAGTGTCTCGATTTCCAGAATATGACTCAATAATCAAAGTTTCCAAGCTTGGGAGATCAAGATTTGATATGAAGTGGACATTTGATGCAGAACCTCTCCTTATCTTGAGTTTTGTCAGTATTTGCGATTTGGGAATCGTTTTAAATGACTTGGCGAGGTAACTGCTAGCCAACATATCTTCCGAGTTGTCAAACATATACGAGTCCACGTAATGACCCCATAGGTTAGTTATTTCAAATGCGATATTATTACTATTGAAATCGAGCTTTTGAGGTGAAGGAGTCAATCCCGTTTTAAAAAACTTTCGAGTTTGAAAGGCATTTGTGAAGCAATTTGCTTTGCAATTTAATGATAAGCTTTCAAACTCATCTATAACACTCTGATCTAGGCTAAAGGAAATACCAATATTAATATGTATATAGGCGAAACAGAGTTGACTTAGATAGCTTTCATTCAAAGAGTCAATTGATTGCACCTTCAGGTTTAATTTCTGCAAACCATCAGTCATCAACATCAATTGATGAGGGCCCTCGATATCATTTGTGATGATACCCACACATGCCTCAATTATAACACCACATTTTGGTTCAATTTGGTAAAGCTCTTTCAATCTTGCAAATTCTATCTTAGCATCTTGAACAATAATCGAGTTTATAAGATTGGAAGGAAGATCCAAAAAGCTGGCAAATTTCTGAGATTGTGTCTCATGAGCAGATGGAGAGCGTGTGGAAACATCTGAATGTTGACTCATTCTCAAGATTCAGGACCTCTTTTGTGTCATTAACTTATTTTAATAACATGAATTATACCAATAGACATTTGGCTTATCAGCCCCTTTTATAGCAATAAATTTGAGCTCGATCGTCCTTTAAAATGGTTCTGGCCATTTCAAACTAGACTTTATCCTTTATCATATATTGACCAGCGCTTCAAACCAGAGAAAAAAGAGCCTCCGCAAATATCCGGAGTCCGCGAATATGACTCTGGTCTTGGACTTGAACGAAAAAGAGCCGTAAGTTGTGACTAACAAACGATGCATTGCCAACTTTTGATTAGCTATAAAGCTCAGGTATTCCCACGGTTCTCACAGAGTTGATGGAAATTTAACATAGCATGTTTATATCGCCATGGTGAAGAGCACGCTTGAAGTTACAAAGGGAAAAGATAATGTATTCAACGAAAGAAGTGTCGAATTGTCGGATCTCGCTAATGATTCATCACAATTGAGATCAACATCTCCAGGATATACAGTGAAAGGTACCGGTTTCCACTTTGGTGATGAAGTGGGTCCATCAGAAAATGTACCAGCTACTCATGAGTTTGAGGAAAATGAGAATGCTGAAGGTAGTGGTGCCTCGTTCATCGATGAAGATATAGAATTTCCTGAAGGTGGACTACGAGCTTATCTAGTTGTATTTGGAAGTTTTATGGGTCTTGTACCAGTTTTTGGATTGATTAACTCTGTTGGTGCTATTGAAGCTTATGTTTCTTCGCATCAATTGGCATCGACAAAGACAAGTACTGTTTCATGGATTTTCTCAATCAATCTCTTTATTGCTTTTGCATGTTCTGTTTTTTCAGGATCGTTTTTCGATAGTAAAGGTGCAAGACCACCAATGATCATTGGTGCTATATTTTATTCTGCTGGATTATTTGCCACTGGGAATGCTACCACTGTGATTCAATTCATTATGGCATTTGGTATCGTCAATGGATTTGGATTAGGGATGATGCTAAGTCCCTTGATTGGTGTAATCTCTCATTATTTCAAAAAGAAAAGAGGCATGGCTACGAGTATGGCTACAACTGGTGGGTCAATTGGTGGTGTCGTGTTCCCGTTAATGTTAAGGTCATTATACCCTCAAGTGGGCTTTACATGGGCTTTGAGAATTCTATCATTCATATGTATGTTTTGCTTTGCTTGCGCTTTGACTTTCTCCAAAGAAAGAATAACGAGAAACATTGTATTACAGGAAGACGGAAGACAAGATATTGAGCAGAAAGACAACAGAACATTGATCAAGACATATTTATTAAATGTCTTTGATTACAAGTCACTATTAGAACCAAGATTTCTGTTTTGTACATTGGCTGTGGCAATTTGTGAATCTGCATTGGTTGTCAACTCTATTTATTTTTCTTCATATGCAATCACAAGAGGATTCAGTGAAGAGACATCATATTTATTAGTCACTGTGATCAACACAACGGGGATATTGGGACGTTATATACCTGGATACATTGCAGATAAGTTTTTAGGTAGATTCAACGTTATGATCATAACACTTTTAGGATGTGGACTTGTTAGCTTTGTGTTATGGTTACCATTTGGATATAGTTTGAAAATTCTGTATACATATGCTTCTCTTTACGGATTTTGCTCTGGTTCAATCTTATCACTATCACCTGTTTGTTGTGGTCAAATTTCAAAAACTGATCAGTTTGGGAAACGTTATAGTACAATGTACTTGGTAGTTTCGGTGTTGATGTTGGCAATTATCCAAATTGGTGGTGCCATAATCGGTGACGGATCAGTACAAAACTTTAACAATTTCATTATTTATTCATCAATGTTGATTGTCACCTCGATTGCTTTCTTTGTGGCATCGAGACATGCTTGTGTTGGATTCAAACTGTGCAAGTTTTAGTTCATGGTATTAACAACATTGACTTCATGTTTAGAATTGTCGATAATACAGTATTCTTTTTTTATATGGGATATATAGCTTTATTTCATGGGCTCATATTCAAACTGATTAGCCCATTTAAGTACAAATCTCCATGCTCATTGCTCATTCCCCGGAAGCTTTACCGTTCATATATCTGGTAGAGACACGACGGATGTGGCAGATTTTGATATAGGAACTGAAAAATTATGAATCATAATTTTCTAAAGTTAAATTGGAACCATCTTGACTCATGAAGATCTAATTACAAGAGAAGGCTTTTTTAATTGTTTTATTAACATAAAATAGCTAATATGGGGAAAGACGCAGTTACAAAGAAGAATGAACCACAGGAAACTACTGTGGAGCTATCTAATCTCGACGGTACTATTACTTTAAGACCCGCTTCTCCAGCTTATACTATTAAAGGATCAGGATTTAATCAGCATGATAAGATCGATACCAGTGGCCCATCTGCAGCTTTAGAGCCATCCAGATCCGCTACTCAGGGTATACATGAGATAACACCAACCAAAAGTCAAGAAGCAAGTGGTGCGTCGTTTATTGATGAAGATATAGAATTTCCAGAAGGTGGATTAAGAGCTTATTTGGTTGTATTTGGTAGTTTTATGGGATTAATTCCTGTTTTCGGTATGGTGAATTCAGCTGGTGCGATTGAAGCATATGTATCTTCACATCAATTGGCTTCTACAAGTACTAGTTCAGTTTCATGGATTTTTTCAATTAATGTATTTATTGCTTTCAGTTGTGGGATTTTTTCAGGTTCATTCTTTGATAGGAAAGGCGCAAGACAACCAATGATTATTGGTTCTGTTTTCTTCTCTGGTGGATTATTTGCCACTGGGAATGCGAAAACAGTTGTTCAATTTGTGATTGCCTTTGGAATTGTCAATGGATTTGGTTTAGGGATGATGATGAGTCCTTTAGTGGGTGTTGTTTCACATTATTTTAAAAAAAACAGAGCAACAGCAACAAGTATAGCCACTACAGGAGGATCAATAGGTGGTGTGATTTTCCCATTGATGTTGAGATCTTTATATCCTAAAGTTGGATTTGCATGGGCTTTAAGAATTCTTTCATTCATCTGTATGTTTTGCTTTGCATGTGCCCTGACATTTTCAAAAGAAAGAATATCCAATAAAACCACTACAACTACTGATGATTCTGATCAAATTGATAATGACCAAGATAGGGCAAACAAAGCTAAATCTTTTTTCAAGATTTACATCCTTGATGTTTTCGATTATAGATCATTATTGGAACCAAAATTTTTATTTTGTGCATTAGCTGTTGCTATTTGTGAATCTGCTTTAGTTGTTAATTCTATTTATTTCCCATCATACGCTATTGCACGTGGTTTTAGTGAAGAGACATCATATTTATTAGTCACCGTGGTTAATACAACGGGTATCTTGGGTCGTTACATTCCAGGTTATATTGCTGATAAATTCTTGGGTAGATTTAACGTTATGATATTAACTTTAATAGGATGCATAATAACTAGTTTCATTTTATGGTTACCATTTGGTTATAGTTTAAAAATTTTATATGCCTTTGCTGCATTATATGGATTTTGCTCTGGTTCAATTTTATCTTTATCACCTGTTTGTTGTGGTCAAATATCAAGAACTGATCAATTTGGTAAACGTTATAGTACAATGTATTTAATTGTTGCATTGGGGATGTTAGCTACTATACCAATTGGAGGTGCAATCATTGGTGATGGTTCAGTGACCAATTATAACAAGTTTATCATCTATTCATCAATGTTAATTGTTGCATCTATTTTATTCTTTTTAGCATCAAGACATGCTTGTGTTGGATTTAAATTGTGCAAGTTTTGAAAATGTATATATTGAATTATCTACCGTAAAACCAATTATAAATCGTGTCTTTATATATACAGAAACTATTTAGTCAAACAATAGTAGTAAGATTGTGTAGTTACTTTCGATCCCGAATTGGCAGTGAGCAATGGAAGACACTCAACAATCGGTAAGCTTGTAGCAGGATAGAATGCACTCGATTTATACAGTTTATTGACCCTTTCTGATTGACTGATTTCCCGAGGTATGAAAATTGTTTTGGTTGATGTATCAACATTCTGGGAATTGAAAACTGAGTTAAACGTTTCCAAAGCTCCTTGTGTTTGTTGGAACCCAGCCCCTTGCGTTTGTTGAAAGCCTTGGCTGTGCTCTTCTGTTTGTAGGAAGCCACGCTTGTCGTATCTACTGGTGGAATTTTTGCTGCTAATTGGTTCAAGATCCTCCATAATATCAGCATCATTTATATCTGTACTCGTTGAGAAAATCATCAATCCGAGTTCAACTTCTGCAAAACGTTTAATTCTAATTGCTTTTAAACGTGAAAGTATTCCTCCATGAATGTAATACATTGTGTTCAAGACTGGTATATCAAGATATTCAAGTGCCTCAAAATTTGTATTTTCCATGCTCAAGTAATTTAAATGTTTGATAAATTGACGTTTGATTGAATATTTGTTACAAAAATTATGAGTTTCTTGATCAATATCAATACTTTCCTCGATTTTATTAGCGTCTTGTTTGGAGATATTGAATGCTGACGTATGTGCTTTGGTTTTGAAAGATTTCACTTTAGGAAATTTGGATCCATTTAGATTTAAAAACAAATTATTAATCAAGATTAGCTCTTTAATATTTGGGAAAGAAGAATTGACAATACCATCAATTTTAGCATTTCGGAAAAATTTAATTGACTTCAACTGTTTAAACTCGCAATTTTCGATGCTAAACAGGGAATTTTGTTTGAAGACTTCTATACCGTTTTCATCTTCTTCGGAAGAATCCTCATGATTTTCTGAAGTTGCAAGATATAAGGTCTCTAGACTTGGAAGGTTAATATTTGCAATGCAAATGTTTTTTGTCTCTATGTTATTGTTTAACAAAACTAGTCTTTTGATATGAGTTTTAAAAGTTTTAATAGTGAATGTATTATATGATAAGAGACCATCTTGTGAATATGGAGTCGTTTTCGATCTTAAATTAATCTCCTCTTGTAAATTGTCATTTTGTGGAGCACCAATATAAAATTCATGATATCCCAAGAAATATTTTTTGAAATCATCACCAGAGGCTTTAATGTGTCGATTAATAACACTATTTTGTTTTAGCTTTACAATATTCATTGTGCTTTGAGAGTCATAGCTATATTCAATTCCATTAGTGCATAAAGTTGTACCTGTATTAAACAGTGTTCTGACTTCAATATTTGGACGAAAGAAATTTATCTTGAAGTATTTATCTAAATCCACTGTAAATTGATCCAAAATGTGCAAATTTGAATCATAATCAAGTTCCATATTGTAATTGACGATATAAAATTTATAACAATCATCCGGGAGAGTGACTATTGGTAAATTCAAGTCATTAAATCCATCAATCAATGTCATTTCATGATTTGGTAAATTTTTATCATTGGTGATGATGGCAATGGATCTTTTGATTAATCCACCAAACTGTTTATCATCTCTGTACAAACATTTCAGTTGTTCAAAGCTATAATCCAACAATGTATTGAAGATGTATTCAAGTGCATGATCAGGTAAATCTGAAAGTCGAACACTCCTTGAGATTGTTCTTTCTTTCTCAGTTATAGCTGGGCTATTTCTTTCAGTCCCAATTGAACTACTTGGTTCAGTAATAATTGGAGTAGTTGGTTCTGACATGGAGGTGGTTTATTTAAACGTTATAAATCGGTTGATTCTAGTGATATGACGAGGATCATATTTCAATTCAAAGGAAATAGGGGTGATTATATACATAACGTTAATGAGGTCTAGAACCATGGCCATATAATGTATATAGTCTTAAAGTTTAATCGACAATTAGTATATATCTCATAGTGGGTCATATTTTTAAACTAATTGATTAGTAAATCACCAGGTCAGATCCATTAACATTAATATATAACTTCATGAGCTCAGATTCAACAGAATGCAACTGCTCATTACCATAATCAAGCATTAATTATTTAAAAATCAATATAAATTCCCTTGAGAATTCAACCGGTTAAATGAAAATACTCAGTCGATTCACTTTCAAATATCCGGGATTTTATCACTGATATCATAAACGCTACACAACCTTGTATTTAATAAAGAATAATTTAGGTGTTGATTGTATTCAATACACTGCCTGTGTTCTTTTGTAAGTTTAATAACCGTGAACCCACTGCATTTTCAAATTGTTGTAGATCAACACGTAATGATTGCTTATCTATTTGACATGAATCTATTCATCTTACAGTTTACTCCATAGGGAAATCTAAATTAAAAGAGGTTCTCGAGTTTGTACTGTTATATTCACTATATATCGAGTTACGGTTATTCATCTTAATAATGAATGGTATTTAAGCCACGGTGCCTATGGAATTGCTGCGTCTTTTAGCTAATTACAGTATAAATTGATATCTATAAATTAAATTGCATGCAAATGTTGAATTATATGTTATAAAACTAATTATAAATTGTGTCTTTATATATACATGAACTAACTAATTTCAAACAGTAGTAGTAAGATTGTGTAGTTACTTTCGATCCTGAATTGGCAGTTGATAATGAACGACACTCAACAATTGGTAAGCTTGCAGTAGGGCAAAATGCACTCGATTTATACGATTCATTTTCTAATTCTGATTCAGTATTTTCCCAAGGTATAAAGATTGATTTGATTGTTATATCAACATTCTGTGAATTGAAAACTGCATTGAATTTTTCCAAAGCCTCTTGTGTTTGTTTGAAATCACGATTATAGTATTTGCGAGTTGCATATTTTCCACTGAATAGTTCAAGATCCTCCATACTAGTACCATCTATATCTGTCGCATTACATGCTTTCTTTCTTTTTCTTTTCTTCATCCATTCCATTTCTTCCTTAAGAGTCCAGCATGTCGCATTACATGCTTTCTTTCTTTTTAATGAATCCTGCCATTTCCATAATGTTCCAGAATTCATGATATCTCTCCATTTTCCTTTTGTGTCATTTCCTTTTGTGTCATTTGTTATTTTTCTGGAATTATAAATTGTTCAGATTGTTTATTTTCTTTATCATCTTTTACTATTTAGTTTGAATCGAACGCTTTATATTTGAAGTTTTTCCGTATTGGTACGATTATTTCTGTGGATACATTTGATCTTATTATTATATTTTACTTTCACATTATTACATTTATACGTTAAGGGGATTTTATATTATTGGGTATTAGTTTTTGGTTATATAGATTAGCCGCTGGTACATTTAGTTAAGTTAGAAAGTTATTAAGAGTTATTAAGGGTTATTAAGAGTTATAAGATCATTACATTCATATTATTATCATTTCAATTGTGGGGTTTCAAGTATTCAAGTTTTCATTATATTTCATTTATTAGAAGGTGAAAGGTTATATCAATTCAGAGGAGTTGATTTAGAGCGGTTAGGTATTTTAAAGAAATTAGATTTATTCAAGACGTGAAGAA
The DNA here is from genome assembly GCA_030582155.1 of Hansenula lynferdii. NCBI lineage: Eukaryota > Fungi > Ascomycota > Saccharomycetes > Phaffomycetales > Wickerhamomycetaceae > Hansenula > Hansenula lynferdii. The sequence goes on along the minus strand of JAKTWT010000061.1, from coordinate 120,761 downwards.
GTCATTCAATTTTATTACAAATCATTGGTTTTTATTTTAGATTAAACAACAAGCAATTTTAGAAACATTTTATAAACTTTCATTAATATGTCTGATTCTGAAGTGGAAGATGAGGTTCCAAACACAACTTCAAACCTTTCAACAACTCTCAAAGAGATCAGAGATAATGTTTTAAATTTAACAATGGAAAACTGTGATGAATATTTCATTATTTTAGAAGAGTTTTTGAAGTCCAAGAGATATTATACTTCTGCAAATTTCATTAATCAACCATCATTCGTTGATACAACAGCAGAAGAAAATATTACAATCTTTGAAAATCAACAAGTGTGCAAGATTCTTCGTATTATAACAGCAAAATATCAGTTCAAAATTGGTGAGTCAAATGATGCCATTATTAAATTGAAAAACATCATGAAGGCTACAAAATATATTATCACCGAAAAAGAATTACGTTTAAAGATCAAAAATCTCAGATTCGACGGTTCTACCGACATTGACTCATTTAGTACATCAAGACAGATCTGTAAATGGGCAAATTCTTATAACACGAATGTTTTCAATTTAAACGAGATTTTTCTTGACAGTTTGACTGGTAAATTATCACAATTAAAAATGACACTAGAACATAGGTTAACTGATGATTTAGATTATAACATATTGGCTGTACAGAACTATTATGAAGATAACTTCAACTATTTGACTAAGTCTAATCGTCAAGTGGATAATCAATTCAATAATTATGATAATCAAATTAATAACGATTACAGAAATAATTATAATCGTGGTTACAATCGTGGTCAAAACAACGGAAACAATCAAAGTTACAATGGAACGAACTATGGATATAATAGAAATAATCAGAAACAGCTACAGTTGAATCACAATAATCAAAATAACACCAATCAAGATTCAAATAATGATGATCAACAAGGTCCTGTTAAACCTCAATTGAACAATATCCAAATTGTTTCAGAACAATCTAATGATGATAATGATGCGAGGCAACACTAAAAGTTCTAATATATTCACAACAATGATTGATAGTGGTTCTAATGTCCATTTATTCTCTTTAAAGAATTTTAATATTCTTCATAATTTTGAAAAATTTCATTTTGATGATCGTGTTATTGTGGATGATACACAACTTAATAGCAAAGTTTTCACAGCCAACAAAAAATCCATCGATATTATAGGTACAGCTGATGTGAAACTCAAGATAAATTCAGATATAATTATCATCGGAGATGTTTTAGTTACCAATGAAACTGAACAAAACTATTTATCATCCAACAGATTAAGTACTGAGAACGAATTACACTTTTGTGAAACAAGCGAAGGACCAAAACTTGAATTCAAAGAAACACGTTTAAATTTACATGTTGATGACAATTTATCATATATTTCTCCAAATTTCTTTATTTCAACAGCAGATTCTAATTACACATCAAAAGATTCAAAGATATTTCAACATAATAGTATTCATCGCAAATTATTGCATACTAATCCAGAATACTTAAAAACTATGTTAAAGAAAGAGATGATAAGAACCAAAGAAAAACTTGATCCTGAAATTTCTGATAAATGTGAAACTTGTAAAAATGTCAAAACAAGAACTTCTGATGCCATTGAAAATTCTAAAGAGATGCATAAACCAAAACAAAGTTTTGCAAACATACACACTGATATTTATTCTGTCAATGCTTCTAATGTTCCATTTTACGTCTTAACATTTCAAGATATTACATCCAAATTCACTAAATTATTCTGTATTCCAAATAAGAATAAATTCACTATTAGCAAAGTCTTCAGAGAGTTTATTGTGTACATCAAAAATCAATTTGGAAAATCAATAAAATTTTTTTCATCCGATCAAGGGAGTGAATATGTCAATGATGAAATGGACAAGTTAAAATTAGAATTTGGTTTTGGGTGGTCATTCTCATCTGCTGGAACACCTTCACACAATGGAAATATTGAAAGGTTGAATCTCAATTTGAATCAAAAACTTAGATCTATTCTTGTTGAAAACGATCATTTAAATAAATATTTATCAAAGATATTTCCTACTTTGATCAAATATATTGAAATTATTATAAATTTAACATTTACAAGATCCATAAAAAATTCTCCAATTACATTTTTGAAACAAACTTTCAATGTTGATGATTATGGAATGGATATATTGCTTTATTCTCAACTTGATTTTGATAAAATTCCTCATTTAGGTCAAAAATGTTATATTCTTGATCAATTTAACAGTGACAAACTTCATTCCAAAACTGAAACAGGTTATTTTATTGGTCTTAATGGAATATTACCCGTTTTCATAATGATTGATTCTAAGAAATTGAAATCTTCAAGAAACTTTACTTATCACAAAATACCTGATATTTATTTGGGATCAGATAATGAACAGATAGAAATTGACTTTGAAGATGAGTCAAATATTAATGAAAGTGAATCAGAATCATCAAGTGGAGAAGATGATCTCAACTTACATTCTCTATTTGATGAGGATCCTCAACATCATGGTGATGAATTTTCCGAAAGACCACCAAGTCATTTTCAAAACAAAGTTAGAATTGAAGATTTAGAAGAAAACGAACTAAATCCAAATCATACATTCAATCCAAATCATATATATGAAAATATGGTAGATGATGAACCAGTTTCATTAGAGAACCAATTTCAGGATATCATTGAAGACGCAAAAAAATCCATAAATGACCCACATAGACCAAAAAGAAGACGAATTAATAATATTCAAACTCTTTTATCTTCTGATGAACGCAAGGAATGGGTTGAATCAATCACAAAAGAACTCAAAAGCTTGGTTTCTCAAGGTACATTCGAAGAAGTTTTGATCAATAATGAAGAATTATTAACTACCGTTATTTTACCAACACTTTGGGTACTCAATAAAAAATTCAATCATTTAAACGAAAAAGTTTTTAAAGCAAGGATGGTTGGTAGAGGTGACAAAGACAAAAATAAAGATCAAATTGATGCGTTTGCTCCAACACTTGATAATACTATTCTTCAAACTATTATGAAATACGCCTTTGATAATGATTTAGGTATCCACCAACTTGATATCGGAGGTGCTTACCTCAATGCACCTATTGAACGAGACATATTTATCAAAGTTCCATTATTCTATGAAGAATTTCAGACCATCAAAGACTATGATCCAAATGAATATACTCTTCTCTTAAAAGTTAAAAAGTCACTATATGGAATCAAAGAAAGTGGAAAAAATTTTTATAACTTTTTAAAACAGAAACTATTGGATATGGACTTTAATAATATTCCAGGATTTCCTTGTGTTTATCAACTAACAAAAAATGGTAAACAGATAATAGTTACCACTTACGTTGACGACTTACTTATTTTTGGAGATACAGATGATAAAAATTTTGTTGTCAAAAATTTATCAGAATCAGGTATGCAAGTTAAGATTCTTGAACCGGATAAAGATATTTTAAATCAAGATGATGATCATTATACCTTATCTAGAAAGTTTTTAGGATTGGAGATTCAGGAAACTTTCACCAATAAGAACAGAGAAAACATTGTTATCCATCAAAAAACATTTACAAAAAAAATAGTTGATAAATTTTTAAAGGAAACTAAAGACCTTCCAAAGACAGGAACACCAAATTATCATATTACTGAAGAATTCCAACCTGATAAATTTAATGAAAAATCACTTAAGACGAAGATTCATGATTTACAAGAGATCATTGGATCATTATTATTTTTATCTTCACGAACAAGACCTGATATATACTATGCTACAGTTAATGCCGCAAGATTTCAATTGAAACCTACACTTCAATTGGAGAAATATTTAGACCATGTTCTCAAATACCTTAAAGGAACAATTAATTATGGCATTTCATTCTCCAAATCCAATGAACATAAAATTAATGCATATACAGATGCTTCATATGCTTCAGAAAATGAAGATTTCAAAAGCTCAAATGGTCATATCATTTATATGGGAGAGACTCCAGTATACTGGTCAGCTGCCTTGTTCACTATCAGTGCATTATCACCGGCTGAAGCTGAAACAGTTGCTATCTGTGAATGTTTGAAATCTGCCATATACATCCAAAGTTTAGTCGATCACCTTTCACAATACAAAACTGAGATTACCATTTACTCCGACTCTACAGCTGCTATCAATGGTATTAAGAAGTATGAAAAATTTACGAAAAACAACAGATACTACAATATCAAGTTAAGTTTCCTTCAAAACATGTTCAACGAGAAAAAGTTTCATCTCTCATATGTTTCAACAAAGGAACAACCTGCTGATTTACTCACCAAGCCTAACCATACTAAAGAACTATTCAAACACTTGATTACCAAGTTAATACATCAAACTTAAAGATCAATGACTAGATCATTATCCTCGTCCATTGCCTATCAAATGCCTTTAAAATGACAATTTTACTTTTACAATTCTTCTTATTTTCTTATTTTTTTTTGAAGAGACTCATGGGATATTACATTACATTTCAGTTCTTATTTTTTTCTTTTCAAGAGACTACCATGTCGCATTACATGCTTTCTTTCTTTTTCTTTTCTTCATCCATTCCATTTCTTCCTTAAGAGTCCAGCATGTCGCATTACATGCTTTCTTTCTTTTTAATGAATCCTGCCATTTCCATAATGTTCCAGAATTCATGATATCTCTCCATTTTCCTTTTGTGTCATTTCCTTTTGTGTCATTTGTTATTTTTCTGGAATTATAAATTGTTCAGATTGTTTATTTTCTTTATCATCTTTTACTATTTAGTTTGAATCGAACGCTTTATATTTGAAGTTTTTCCGAATATATCTGTACTCGTTGAGAAAATCATCAATCCAAATTGAATTTCTGCAACATATTCTATTTTAATTGCTTTTAAACTTTTAAGCAATCCTCCATGAATGTAATACATCATTTTCACGACTGGTATATCAAGATATACAAGTGCCTCAAAATTTGTATTTTCCATGCTCAAGTAATTTAAATGCTTAATGAATTGACGTTTGATTGAAAATTTGTTACAAAAATTATGAGTTTCTTTATCAATATCAATATCTTCGTTGATTTCATTAATTTGTTTGGAGATATTGAATTCTGTTTTGATTTTGAAAAATGTCAGTTTAGGGAATTTGGATCCATTTAGATTTAAAAACAAATTGTTATTTAAAGTTAATTTTTCAATTGATGGGAAAGAACAGTTAACAATACCATCAATTTTAGCATTTTCAACAAATTTAACTGTTTGCAATTGTTCAAACTCACAATTCTCGATACTAAACAGGGAATTTTGTTTGAAGACTTCTATACCGTTTTCATCTTCTTCGGAAGAATCCTCATGATTTTCTGAAGTTGCAAGATATAAGGTCTCTAGACTTGGAAGGTTAATATTTGCAATGTAAATGTTTTTTGTCTCAATGTTATTGTTTAACACAACTAGTCTTTTGATATGAGTTTTAAAAGTTTTAATAGTGAATGTATTATATGATAAAAGACCATCTTGTGAATATGGAGTAGTTTTCGATCTTAAATTAATCTCTTCTTGTAAATTGTCATTTTGTGGAGCACCAATATAAAATTCATGATATCCCAAGAAATATTTTTTGAAATCATCGCCAGATGCTTCAATGTGTCGATTAATAACACTGTTTTGTTTTAGCTTTATATTGTCTTTGCTTTGAGAATCATAATGGTCTTCAATTTCATTCGTGCACAAAGTTGTACCCGTGTCTAGCAGTGTTTTAACCTTATGATTTGGACGAAAGAAATTTATCTTAAAGTATTTATCTAAATCCACTGTAAATTGATCTAAAATTTGCAAGTTGTCATCGAAATCAAGTTCCATATTGTAATTGACGATATAAAATTTATAACGATGATCCGGAATAGATACTATTGGTAAATTCAAGTCATGGAATCCATCAATCAATGTCATTTCATGGTTTGGTAAATTTTTATCATTGGTGATGATGGCAATGGATCTTTTGATTAATCCACCAAACTGTTTATCATCTCTGTACAAACATGTAAGTTGTTCAAAACTATAATCCAGAAGTGTATTGAAGATGTACTCAAGTGCGTGATCAGGTAGATCTGAAAGTCGAGTTCTTGAAATTGTATTCTTTGAGTCAGTCATTGGGTATTGAATCTTCGTTGAACAGATCCAGAATATTCCATCATCAAAAATTTCGCAGCTCATAGATCTAGCGCCGTTACGAGCGATGAGGTTCTAATCTTGAATCTGTCATCTTGCAAGTGCACATATCGACAATTGACAATTTGAACCTGTATAGACATTGATAACTTGACGGATGTTGAGTCTTTTTAATGGTGATCGGACCTCTAATTCCTGGTCGATGGCTGATCCATTATAATTAAGTTTTTCAATATGAGAACAGAGTTCTCTTTTAATTCTTGCCATATAGAACTACAACTAACAACTAGATACTAAACTGATGATCTCGGTAATAAGGAACAATCAATATAAAGTGTCTAAGTACTATAAGGAAACCGACTTTTTTTATATATAAATAATATTTTAATTATCTATGTACTCAAAAGGACAGCTAATGGTACTTTTAAGTACGAAGCTTAAGTCCAAAATAACAATTCCTTAACAATGTCTCAATATTGAAATACTTATTAACTTTATCTATTGGCCTTGTTTGGTGTTTCACTAATATATATTATCGATCAAACAGTAGTAGAAAGATTTTGTATCATACACTGGTCTTTTCAGTCTTGGCTCATCCGTAGTTGGCAATGGACGACACTCAACAATTGGCAAATTTGGTTTGGGGAAGGATTTAACATTTTTGCTATTATTGGAGGATGCACTAGTCTTATTATACGATCCATTATTCTTGATCTCTGAGCCATGACTAATTTTCCAGGGTATGAAAATTGTTTTTGTTGGTGCATCACCATTTTGGGAGTAGAAAACAGTGTTAAATTCGTACAAAACATTTTCCATTTCTTCTGAATCTATCGAGCTAGTCTTCGATTGTTGATGAAAATCCTCCATATCATCATCTATATCTGTACCTGTTGGAAAAATCATCAATCCAATTTCAATTTCTGTAACATACGCTATTTTGATTGCCTTTAAACGTGTAAGTAATGCTTCCTTAATATAATACATTGTTTTCAAAACTGGTATTTCAATATATTCAAGTGTCTGAAAATTTGTATTCTCCATATGTTCAAGTAATTTAAATGTATGATGGATCGACGTTTGATCAAATATTTGTTACAAAAATTATAAGCCTCTTTATCAATATCGATATCGTTTGAACAAGCATTTTCGTTTTGGTCAATGTTTAATGTTTCTTGAATTTTGAATATTTTAAGTCTAGGGAATTTTGATCCATTCAAGTTTAAAAACAAATTATTATACAAGACTAACTCCTCAATATTGGGGAAAGAAGAGTTAACAATACCATCAATCTTAGCGCTCTCGACAAATTTGACTGCTTGCAGTTGTTTAAACTCACAATTTCTAATACTAAACAGGGAATTTTGGTTAAGAATTTTGGTATCGTCATCTTGTGCATCGGAGGCGTCAGTTTGAAATTCTGGAGTTGCAAGATATAGAGTTTCTAGACTTGGAAGCTGAACATTCGCAATACAAATGTTCTTGTTATCTTGGGAACTGGTGAACACAACTAGTCTTTTGATATGAGTTTGGAATGTTTCAATATTGAACTTGTTATTTGATAAGAGACCATCTTGTGAATATGGAGTGGTGCTCGATCTTAAATTTGTCTCCTCTTGCAAATTGTCATTTTGTGGAGCACCAATATAAAATTCGTGATATCCCAAACAATATTCATCAAAAAGATCACAATTTGTTTTTTCTTGTCGTTCAATAACAGCGTTCAGTTTTAGTGATATATCACCATCTTTGCTTTTATCTTCATCTTCAATTTCATTCGGACACAAAGTCGTACCTGTACCTAGCCGTGTTTTGACTTCATAGTTTGGCTGGAAGAAATTGAACTTGTAGTATTTGTCGAACTTTACTATAGATTCATCCACAACTCCCAACTTTTTATCATTATAAAGTTCCATATTGTAATTGACGATATAAAATTTGTAACGATCATCCGGTTTAGGGACTATTTGTAAATTCAAGTCATGGAACCCATCAATCAATGTCATTTCATGGTTTGGTAAATTTTTATCATTTGTGATGATGGCAACTGTGCTTTCAATCAACCCACCAAATTGCTTGTCATCTCTGTATAAACATTTCAATTCTTCAAAAGAATAATCCAAGAGTGTATTGAAGATGTATTCAAGTGCGTGATCAGGTAAATCTGAAAGGCGTGGAGTTCTTGATGTTTTACTGTTTGAGTCAGTAATTGGTGTAATTGATTGAATAACTTTTGGTGTCGTAGCTGGTTTAGTTGTATTTCTTTTAGATGATCTAGTTATATTTGGAGTTGTACTAATTGAGTCAGTCATTGGAGTAGTTGGTTCGGTAACTGTTGGAGACGTAGGTGGATCAGTTCTCTTTCTTTTGGATGATCTAATCGTTTTTGGAGTAGTTTGGTCAATAACTGTTGAAGAGTCAGACGTAGCTGATTTAGTTTTAATTCTTTTAGATGATCTAGTCGTTTTTGGAGTAGTTTTCTCAGTAACAACCGGAGTCGTAGCTACTTTAGTTCCATTTTGTTTAGATGACCTAGCCATATTTGAAATTGTACTAATTGTTCAGTTGTATTTCTTTTAGCCAATCTAGTCATATTTGGAGCAATGTGTTTTTTTTTTTGTTATAATATTGTTGATTTATTTGACATGTACCAGGATTAGGTAAGCTTGATTAGGTATATCAGGTTTTATCTAGAACGTTAAAGAAGAAGCTTAAGGTCTAGTTGAATAGAATTTAGTATATAAGAATCATCTAAACCCACATTTCCAGTTAGATGAAGAGTTTATTGATCCATTGACTCTTGGTTTCGGTACGAACAAGCGCTTAAAAAAGTTATCGACCATACATGAGAAATTCGCGGCCGGTTAAATGAAAGTCATGATCACACTCAAATATCCGGGATCAGATAAATCATGATATCATAATAGCTAAACAATAGTCCACATTGTATATATCGAATGGAGGATATCCTCTAGCTAAGTCATATTCAATACAATAGCTTGACTGACTTCTTGGTAGTTTAATTAACCGATAGATTAGTTAACCCACTTATTTTCAAACCATCATGTAGATCCTTACACGTAATGATTGCTGATCTACTTGACATGAATCATGAATCCATTTATCCTATATTTACCCCATAGAGATATATAAATTCAAAGAGTGTAATAGTTGTTCTATTGGATACACGAACGGTAATTTATTTTAACCGAATGATACTTAAGCCACGGTGCTTAATATATAGGGTTTTATATATGGAAGCATGTATCCCACATCCCTGTGTCTTGGTTAATTAATCAGGGTGTATCTGCGTACACGGTTATTTACTTAGATTTGAGCAAATAGCTTGTTATATAAGGGGATTCGGGACCAATATGATTAGTTAATACGGTTCACATGATTATTCTTTACCGATGTTCAACTTTATCGTAATGATTGCACTAAAATATTACGAGGCATTGTCCAGTGTTGAACAGGCTGAGCTGAGAGCTCAGCCATCACCATCAGGATATGGTAGATAGATATCCAGTGCTCTAATCTCTAAGCTCCCACAAGGTCTTGAAAATATACTGGCATGAGTCTGTGTATTTATAGTGTTGGTATATTCTCTATATTTAGTTCCGTGCAGAAAAGAAATTTCCGTGGACGGACAAATTTTGCAGGGAGCCAAATTCAGCCTCCTTTGTCCAGACATTTGAGGCTCTGATACAGGGGACATGGGACAGTTGTTTAACAACAGAGTGGCAAAAGAGGTCTATGGAGTGTGCTATAGTTGTATATATGACTCTATATTATTCTCCAAGTTGTCACATATTAATCCAACTGTTTAAACCCCAGAATCTTCAGGGTCTTCAGGGTTTCAACAGCTTCTTGGCAAAAGCTTAGCTGTTTTGATTTGAATGTGGGCAGTGATGAAGATGTCCAACATTAATCACGGCTTGTTCGGCCAATCGAAAGCGTTGCAGGACAAACCCGATAACAAGTGGTCAAGTTGGATATATAAGCAACGGTGGCTGCTGGATTAAACTATTACTACTACTACTGCTAGTGAAGAATCAAGCATGTCTGTAGCGATGGGCCAAATGGACCACAAGAACCACAATGTTAGTCTGCCTCCAATATCATCCATTATAAACCAACTAGAACCAGAACAACCACAGGATAACCTGGTGAGCTTTAGTAATGTGCCCACTGTGGTGCCCGTGGACAGCTTTGGGAACTACTACACAGCTCACTACACATACCACAACGCTTCAGCTATACGGTCAAGCTCCACGGAATCATTAGGATCTTCTCCAACAATCCAAATAATACCACCACAGCAACATTTAACAATACCACAAGCTATCCAATATCCCAAGAGTCCCAACAGTATAACACCAACGTATTCGGTCCATCAAATACATCATCCTTTACCACAACAACATTTACAACTACCTCAACAGGCTCTACACCCAGTGTCACCTTCATCTGGTGGCTCATCTCCTTCACTATCACCAACATCATCACTACCTATAACAGAATCAAATTCACCAATCAACTCAGCCATCCCTATCCCCAAAAGGAAATACAATTGTAAAACTTGTTCAAAATCATTTACAACTTCAGGTCATTTAGCAAGACATTCAAGAATTCATACAGGTGAAAGGAAACATGTTTGTCCCTTCCCAAATTGTGATTCAAGATTTGCAAGACAAGATAATTGTATGCAACATTATAAAACTCATTTGAATAACAAGTTAAAGAAGAGGAAATATAATAAAAAAAATTAGGTGAACCATCTATAGTATAATGAATGTAACGATAAATGAATTTACATTGTAGAAACATCTACAGTAAACTAGTGAAAACAATATTCATATTAAATGGTATCTGTAAAGTATTGTAAACAACTTTAACTTTAAACCATTATGATATAAACATTATAATTTGGAACAACAAACACTAAACTTAACGCATTCAAATAGAATATAATATCAGATTTAAAACGTTGCTTCATGATATCCATTCAACAAAGTTCAACAATTTGTCAATCACTGGAATGTTTCTTGGGTTTAGCATGACTACCAAAATTGTATCAATTTTATACGTCAACAAGGGGCCCTTGGATTTGATCTGAAATGATATTGTTGAACTCAGCTGAAATAAAGTTCCTGGATACACAAGAAAATTATAGATTTTAAACTTGAATTTTTCACACATTAAACAATACATCATCAATAACTATATATATCTCATTCATGGATAAGTCTAGTGATTTCTCTAATGTAGAACTGATAATATGTTGTTTAATTAAACTCATGCGACTCAAATTTCTGTTCCAAAAGCTTTAAACTAGCTTCTACATGATCATCTGAAAATTATTAAATCATATATTCAACGTAAATCATGTGAAATGTTGGACGTTTACAATTTCAACAAAGGTTCGATTAATATTAAGACTTTTATATGTGTTTATTAATTGATATATATATTGACAATTGCAAATTTCAATAAGCTATATCAAATAATTTAGGAGGCAATCACTTTGAACCTGGATGGTGGTCTGTATAATATGAAGAGTTCCCAAAGTAAAATGTCAGTTAATTGCTAATATGGGTAGCATCATAAGATATCTACCTAGCAGTATAAATGAGAACTCAATGCTCTACAAAGACATATTCAACAGCAAAAAATAAGAAGATTAAACGAAGCACTTGCTGCCACATGAGTACTGAAAAATCAGTGTGCATCCGCGAATTCTATATTTACTATACAAAATTTCACTAAGTATCTTTAATCTCGTTACGTTTCAACTTTCGAATATATTGAATCTCTAGAGTATATTCAGTCAGCTATTAATATCGAATTTATATATCCACAGATTAAAGATTATTTATAAAAAAAAATAATGTAATACTAATATATTCAACAAAATAGTGAAGTATCAATTTCATCTCAGATTGATGATATATTTAACAAATCACATATACTTTAATCAAAATACCATGCACAACATCCCTCTAAGTCACGTAGTATGAACTGATTAACAATATTTCAGGTGGTTTGTACGCTATGAAGCAAAGTTTCAATTAAATATATCTTCAAAGCTCATATATCATATATCCAATTGAGAATAACTTTTTATAATCTAGATCGGTATCTTTGAGGGTGAATATTGAAAAGTCTTTTCTAAAGACTGTTGCTGTCATTATTCATGCTGTATTGTTCATTCTGTGCCAGTCTTCACTGATCGCCCTGCTTCCCTAAGCCTTAAAACTTACCAAGTACAAAATTTTAGAATCGATTGAAAAAATTTATTACTATATATCTTCGCGACTGATCTAAATGTTTACAAACAATCAACTACGATACAACAATAGCGACCAAGCTATAATTAAATTTGAAGCCTATCACATTCAAGGCTTTTCGCATACAGTGACTTTATTCTGCTTCACTTCAAGTATGCCTTTTTCACCATCTAAACTCGGATCTTTGAGGCGTATGGTGGGTAAAGGATGCAAGCAAACGTGAAGAGAGATTAACTCAAAGGCTTTTTTAACTTGAGGAATAAGGACCCATGGTTTAACAGAGCACTTTCGAAGATCCAATTCAAGCTTTTGCTAATTATAGAAAACAAAGAACAGAGCGTGATGGCTTGAATTATAATTCCAACTCGTCACAAGTCACAGGGCAAAACTGAACATTTATCTTGACATGTTACGCAAATCTGGCGATCAACTATGATAGATTCACACCCATTATCAAAGTGGTGAATCAGTGCTCACCAACCGCGTCATATTGGAATAACAGTCGCAAAGATTTGATTATCAGGGAAACTTTAGAGTTTTACCGCTTAAGTTTAAACTATTTTTGGTTATAGGTTTCTTTGAGCAAGTGAAGGATAATTACGCTACAAACAACTTCCTAATTCAGATGTACTTCATAATATGCTTCTGTTTACGATTTAAATCAAATGCAGGGGCTGTTATAAAGCCTTTAAAGGCCGATTTGGAAAATTCGGTGCCTGAATCTAATAACATTCAAGATCGAAACAAATGTTATTATTTTTTTCAACCGAAAGATCCAAATGAAAACACAACGGTGCAGTTTACGCGTTGTTTACGCTTGACAAAGTACAGGTGTTGACGTTCAAGTGGTGGACCGGATGCCTGTCAATTTGAGATTTTTCCGAAAGTTAAGTATCGTACACCAACTATACGTTTTACATCATCATCATTACGACGTATATCTTTCAAATTTATGAAGGCTCGTGGGTAACTGATAGCTTTTGTTGAGCAATCATTAATATCTTGCCTTACTCAAATTTCAACATTCCAGAGCTAGCCAAAGAAAAGTTGGTTCCTGACCTGTACAACTGCTTAAATCGCTTTACCGAATAAAGACAAGTTTTTTTGGTTCAATTGTTCGCAATAGAATACGATCAGATCTCACACCACTATCAGGTACTATTGTTAAAGCGAAAGTTGCACCATTTAACCAACCAACAACCAACTTTACAACATTCTCTTGTTACTTCATGTCGTCTTCGGAATGTACTTATCAACGGTTGACTTATACATACAATTTACACAACAGTCCGCTGGGTTTTACTGTCAAACTCTACATCTCCGCTGGGGAATATGGATCTTGTCACTGGTCCAAAAGGCTCAACATTACGAGAAAGGACTTATTTGGTAACTGCCTTTGCTAAAAATGGTTCAAGTTTTATACTCAAAGGCCTTATTCGCGAACATGTTTGACGCATAGCGATTCGCTATGCATGAAAGCGAGAAGGATCTGCCTTGCCAAATCTCGATAAATTTACAAACCGTTGAATGGATTGTCAACGTAACCATAGGCCATTTCCAATCAATTATTGATGATTCCAAACGCGTTTGAAACAATATTCTTCGTGAGATATGCAACGGTATCAACCATATCTATCAATTGGCTAAAGATAATCTTACATTCCTATCATACTCTTGTCAACAACTGCAACTTCAAGTTATATGTGAAAGAATGTTAATGGCAATTTTGCGGTGCAATTGGTTAATTATTTTCTTCGTCTATCCACTATTAGTCCTCATTTGGTTGAGGACGATGCTTCTGTTATAAGCATCTGTACATAGGTGCCTGATATCACTTAATCCTGTTTGTGAATGGAATGTCAATCACAGTACTCATCAAAATGGAAAAGGGAAAGTCTTGTTAATGTTCATTTTGCTAAAATAATCTCAAGTATAAAAGAAATTGAATATCACTTCATCTTGGTCAATTAACTATGATTTTTTTATACACATCAATTGTTCCATTCGCTTAACAACTCATAATATGCTTTGTCAAACAGTTTTGAAAGGGATTGCCCTTTTCATGATTACCACTCAACCAGTTATTGCTACTTTTGGTAATGATTGGAATAAAGGTGGTAAAGATTCAATAGATTGTGAAACTGATGAATTTGGTAAAACTACTTGGACAAAACCATCAACTCCTACTAAGAAATGGAATAAACCATCTCCAACAAGTGATTGTGATGATACTACATCATTAGGTCAAACAACAACCTTGTCACAAAACACTGGTACTACAAAGAAATGGACTCCTCCAACTACAAGTGATTGTGATGAAACTACATCATTTGATAAAACAACCAAAACTCATCCAACTCCAACTGCTGATACTTGGTCATCTGATTGTGATGAAACTCCATCAACCGGTGTTCCAACTACTTCAACTGGCAAGACCTGGGATACTACTTCTTCAACTGGTAAAACCTGGGAAACTACCTCTTCAACTGATTGTGAAGAGACACCATCAACCGGTGTTCCAACTACTTCAACTGATAAAACTTGGGAAACTACTTCAACTGGTAAAACCTGGGAAACTACCTCTTCAACTGATTGTGAAGAGACACCATCAACCGGTGTTCCAACTACTTCAACTGATAAAACTTGGGAAACTACTTCAACTGGTAAAACCTGGGAAACTACCTCTTCAACTGATTGTGAAGAGACACCATCAACCGGTGTTCCAACTACTTCAACTGATAAAACTTGGGAAACTACTTCAACTGGTAAAACCTGGGAAACTACCTCTTCAACTGATTGTGAAGAAACTCCATCAACAAGTGTTCCAACTACTTCAACTGATAAAACTTGGGAAACTACTTCAACTGGTAAAACTTGGGGTACAACTTCCTCAACTGATTGTGAAGAAACTCCATCAACAAGTGTTCCAACTACTTCAAGCGAAACAACACCAGCTACTGAATCATCATCTACACCAGTCGTTTCATCATCCACCCCAGTTGAGTCGACATCGACTCCAGTTGAATCATCTTCAGTTCCAGTTGAATCATCATCTACTCCAGTTGTTTCATCCTCAACTCCAATAGTCTCATCATCTACTCCAGTTGAATCATCATCCACTCCAGTTGAATCATCATCATCTACTCCAGTTGTTTCATCCTCAACTCCAGTTGAATCATCATCTACTCCAGTTGTTTCATCCTCAACTCCGGTTGAATCATCATCTACTCCAGTGGTCTCATCATCATCTACTCCAGTGGTCTCATCAACTCCAGTTGTTTCATCCTCAACTCCAATAGTCTCATCATCTACTCCAGTTGAATCATCTTCAACTCCAGTTGAATCATCTTCGACTCCAGTTGTTTCATCTTCAACTCCAGTTGTTTCATCATCTACTCCAGTTGAATCATCATCTACTCCAGTTGTTTCATCATCCACTCCAGTTGAATCATCATCCACTCCAGTTGTTTCATCATCTACACCAGGTGTCTCTTCATCGGTTGTTACTCAGTCCACCACCACTACTGATATCATTACTTCCACAGTTACTCAACCATGTTCTGAGTCATTTGGTACCACTATCACTACCACTGAAACAACTGGTTCTTCCACTGGTGTGACTATCATTATCAAGACTCCAAGTGCTTCATCTTCAACCCCAGCTGTTTCTTCATCTGCTCCAGTCGTTTCATCTTCAACTCCAGTTGTCTCTTCATCTACGGTGGAATCAACTTCAGTTCCTGTGGAATCTTCATCTACTCCAGGTGTCTCTTCATCGGTTGTCACTCATTCCACTACTGATATCGTCACCCCCACAGTTACACAACCATGTTCTGAATCATTTGGTACCACTATTACTACAACTGAAACAATTGGCTCTTCTACCGGTGTTACTATTATTATTAAGACTCCAACTGCTTCATCACCAGTTACTCCAGCTGAATCCACCACAGTGGATACTTCTGTTTCTGAGTCTTCACCAGCTTCATCAAGTATTGCTGTTACCACTGGGTCATCAGTCACACCTCCATCAACTGAAACCACCAAAACTCCAGTATCATCTGCTCCAGGTACTTCAGTTGTTCATTCAACTTCTCATGTTACAGTTACTGAAAAATGTTCAGAATGTGAAGCTCATACTTCTACTCAAGTTTCCACTGTTAGTAACACACCATCTACTGTTATTGTTATCAAGACTCCAGATCATCCAAAGGATACTACAACTACTAAAGAAGGTGGAAGTTCATACACAACAACTGCTACTGAAGTTTATTCATTTGGTGAATCATACTCCACCACTGAAGTTGTTAAGACTATAGAAGTCCCAGGTTCATCTGCTTCATCTGTTGCTCCATCTGGTACTGAAGAAAAACCTGCTCCATCTGTTACTGAAGGTAAACCTGCTCCATCATCAGCTCCATCTGGTACTGAGGAAAAACCTGCTCCATCATCTGCTGCTCCATCTGTTACTGAAGGTAAACCTGCTCCATCATCTGCTCCATCTGGTACTGAAGGTAAACCAGCTCCATCATCTGCTGCTCCATCTGGTACTGAAGAAAAGCCAGCTCCATCTGTTACTGAAGGTAAACCTGCTCCAACTACTGAAACCACTGGTGAACCAAAAGCTCCAACTGAAGCTACTAAATCGGGTCATGGATCAAGTGTTGAAGCACAATCAACTGAATTAAATGGTACTCCATCTGAAGCTTCCACTACTGTCGCACCATATAATCCATCAAGTGCAGTTGTTACCACTTCACCATCATCAGGTCCAAGTTCAAATGCTGCTATTCCATCAGTTTCAACTTATGAAGGTTCAACATATGAAGGTTCAGCTATGAAGATGACAAGTGGATTAACAAGTGTTGTTGTCTTGGTTGCTTCATTTTTATTCATTTAGATTTCTTTGATGAACATTTAAACTAATTTTGATGATTTCGTCAAAAAAAAAAGTTTCTTAATTTAATGATACCCAATTATATGAAGTTCAATATTTCTGAATCTTCAAATCATGTTATAAAAATTTTCGAGTTTGATAACTCATTTTTTCCCCTTTCTCAGTTCTACCTGCTATTATTTTCCATTCTCTGTGATCTTAAATGATTACAAAATTGTTATTTGTTATGATTCTCATTAATGTTATTCATTATTCTGTATATGTCTTAAATTCTTAATTTTATTAGTAATTTTGATTAGCTGTAGTTGTGAATTGCTGCTCCAAGTCAGAAACAGTAGTCATCACAAAGCAAATTCTGTATAGTACGATTGAATAAATTGTTATACATACAAAGACAAATTATCCAGTATATATAAATGAGGTACCTAATTCCAGCCTCAGTTTACGCGCACTGGTTTTTGAGATTTGATCCAATATATGTATGATCATTATGGTTGCAGGGATGAAGATTTATGTACTAAGCTGGTACATAAATATATCAACTTAATTATTATGTTCCATATTCATTATCTATATAAATCGCAAGTATATAACAAATTAAACAAGAGTTTTCATTAGATCTTGTTAGAATAAAGTTTTAAGCTTCTATACGCTTCTCTGTTAAAAATCTAGCCTTGTTTTAAATTTAGTTTAATTACGCACACTTAACGTGGCCGAGATCAAAGATATACATGAGCCCGAAAGATCTACAATATTAAAGACCGGTTGAGATGTATCAGATACGCAAAGACATAATAAAATAGCTAATAAGAACACTGTTTAAATGGAATTACAATACCAAGATCTATACTATATCGAGTTTATAATCACCTAATTAGATCTTATAACCAGCAAACCGTCTGTCATTTTCACTCGTGTTTTCTCGAAAATTGATCGGCGCAAGCTGAAAATTCAAACAAGGGCAAAGATGAAATTTAAACAAAGAGTTTTAAACAAGATGCAAAGGTTCAATATTAAAACCCTTGCTAAATATTTAAAATGGCTGTGAATTTGGCAATTACACTTGAAATATATATAAATCATGATTATATGAGATCTTGAAATTCTTTATAAAGAATTTTTCTTTTTAACAAGCAGTTTCCTACTTGATATTACTTCTTGCATATTAGCAAGATTGAATATCAATTTCTAATTATTGCGCTAAATCTGATCAGATATAAAGAAGATTATTTCATCTACGATACAAAATTTTTTTTTTGCTCAGCTGGTTAAAATAAGGATATATGTTATCAAATCTAATGATTGAAATACCTGGGAATTTAATTTCAAATTATGATACAGATAGTATTAAGAAATATATTTCAAATGTTAATTTTGAAAGTATAGATCAAATATTAGAAGTTGTTTTTGAAAATATTGAATCATTTGAACAAGTTAAATCACTTTATAAATCAGATTCAAGATTAGGGAAATATATTGAAAGGCATATTGCAATATTTACAGATGATTTAGAATTACCTACATTAAAGATGTGTCAAAGAGATGGAATTCAAGGTTTACAAATTGATAAATATTTATTTAATGATGTATCTACATCACAAATTAAAATTAATAAAATTTTTAATAATCCAAGATATAAATTTTTTCTTGTTTATTGTGATGGTGCAAAAATTGATGAAATGTTTCAAACTAGAGTATGGCAAATTTTACAAAAATCAGATAAATTACAAAATGGTAAAGAATATTTTCAAAGGGATTTAATACCAATTAGAAATCTTTATAATATAAATGAAATTTCACAAAGTAGGAGTCGATCAAATTCAAGAACTATACAACTTAAAAAATCCAAAATATGTGATTTAGGACCAAGTGAAGTTGGATTTAATGAAAGACAACAATTTCAACAAGAGGCTTGTGTTATTGGATTTTTCATATTTGTTATTGGATTAATGATTTTTTTAGTTTCTCGTGGGTAAAAAAAAAAGGGTTTATAAATTAATGGAGGATAAAACATTGGAGTCATGTACATTGTAGTATATTAATTTGCTATATATCCACCATCAACGAATAAAGCATCACCAGTAACGTAATTACTAGCTTCACTTGATAAAAATACAATAGGACCTTTAAAATCATTTGGTTCACCCCATCTACCAATTGGTAATCTTTCCAAGATTTTATTATATTTAGAACGATCTTCATTAGCATGAGCATGAGCAGTCATATCAGTAATGATATAACCTGGGACTATAGAGTTCACGTTAATCCCCTTGGAAGCCCATTCATTTGATAACCCTTCGGTAAGACTTCTTATGGCACCTTTTGAAGCCGTATATGCAATAGTTTCCTGACCACCAATAAATGAAAAAAGTGAAGCTGTATTAATGATTTTAGCATTTTGGTTATTGGTGATCCAATGTTTACCAAAAGCACGAGCTAATCTATATGCAGATGTTATATTAACTTGTAAAACTTTATCCCAAGTTTCATCTGTAGAATCTTCAGCTGTACTTAGTTGATCATAGATACCTGCATTATTAATCAAGACATCAATTTTACCAGTTGATGATAATGCTAAAGCTTTTGGTAAAATTTGATCAACTTGTTCATTATAGGCAACATCTGCAACTAAAGTGGTTACTTTAGAGCCTATTGACTCCAATTCTTTGACAACTGTTGTTGGATCAGTTTCTTGTCTATGCACCAATATCAACTCAGCACCAGCTTCAGCTAGACCTTGGGCCATTCCAACACCAATCCCTCTCGTGGCACCAGTGATTACAACGACTTTACCTTTTAATGAGAATAATTGAGATGACATTGTTTGATTTGTTAGTTGGTTGATTGAGAATTGGTGGGAAGTGGAGTGAATATATAGGTGGGTAATAAAGTTACGGTCCAGCCACTGTGGCTTATTGTTGGACCGAGAATATAATCGATTAAACTACAATATAATCGATTAAACTGTCAATTAATATCTAAATATCCACCAAAGTCATTCTTGTTTGCACAGGAAATGTTTGTGGGAATTTTAGTGTTGTAGAGTTGTGCCTGGCAAAGCCTACCAGCCTATAACCATATGGCCAGCCCTGTGATAAAGCAAAATCAAAAGCAATATGCTTCATAATTCGACAATGCCAAATATTCCACGTCTCAGCACTACACGGGGTCCAGAATATCTTGGTCCAATAGACGACTAGTCGTTTAATCACAGACTCTATAATCATATCAAGAATTTTGATCGTAAACAGAACGCAAAAAGTTACCATGACAGTACTTTTTTTTATTCGAATCTTCGAAACAACTTGAATAGATCTCACAATAGAATTCTCGTGAAGAACTTGCTTTTGCTTGACCTTGGACAACAATTTATTTCAGCTGGATGAATAGATGCATCTCCACAAAATACATTATACAACTTTATACATGTTCTTGACAATTCCGGGAGACACAACATATATATAGGCTGAGACCAGTGCTGCAAACCAGCAAAAACTTTCCCGCGAAAAGAAATATAACAACAAGTAACCAACATTATCAACAGCAATATAACAAATAACCATCAACATGAGCATCAAAGGCTCCGTCCAACTCGCAATGAAAGAGAGAAGAAGCATCTCACAGCAACGTCCAGTGCTGAGCTTGAAACCAGCTGACCTGGCACTCGACGACAACAACGAACAAGCCATCGAGTCACCAAATCTAATGGCAACATCTGTGGAGGATAACGGTTTATTACACTCAACATCCACTATATCATTACTCTCATTAAACAAACCATCAATGTCTCGCACTACATCTTTTTCAAACAATCAATCCACAATCTTTACAAACCCTATATTGTTCCAAAGAGTCAATTTAAGGAGATATTCCAGTACAACACCAATTCAACATATAGATACATTACCAGAGACTCCTAATTTGGATCCAGTATCTATACAAAATTCTCCTTCAAATTTTTGGCTTAATAGACCTGTGCATAGACAAGGATCCATGACCAATCAAATGAATATTCAAAGTCCATTTTTATGTCCTGTACGAAGTCATGATGGGAATGTTACACCTTTAATATTAAGTCCAAATTTTGATACGGTGGATTAGTATATTATTAATTTATGTTTATGAGTTATGAATAAAATGTAGTCTACAAGTTTCAAAACTATTTCATTAATTCATAGCTAAGTTAAACTTCAATCTATTGTCTAGAATTGATAATATCAACAAATTCTGGTTTTAATGAAGCACCACCAACCAAGAATCCATCAACATCAACCTTATCTTTGAAAGATGGAGCATTCTTACCATTAGCAGAACCACCATATAAGATTCTAATTGA
Organism: Hansenula lynferdii; assembly: GCA_030582155.1. Classification (NCBI taxonomy): domain Eukaryota; kingdom Fungi; phylum Ascomycota; class Saccharomycetes; order Phaffomycetales; family Wickerhamomycetaceae; genus Hansenula; species Hansenula lynferdii. The sequence continues at coordinate 99,047 of JAKTWT010000061.1, read as the reverse complement.
TTGAGCAACTTCTTCACCTAATTCCTTGGATAAATATTCTCTAATAGATTTATGAGTTTCTTGTGCATCTTCTGGGGTAGCAGCTAATCCTGTACCAATAGCCCAAACTGGTTCATATGCAATAACAACATTTGACCAATCTTTAACCAAATTTAAAGCAGCTTTTAATTGTCTTTGATTAACTGAATCAGTAATACCAGATTTTCTTTCTTCTAAAGTTTCACCAATACAGAAAATAACTTTTAAACCTTGATCTAAGGCAAATTTAGTCTTTTCTGCAATAAATTCATCAGATTCTTTAAAAATAGTTCTTCTTTCTGAATGACCTAATAATACCCATGTAGCACCAACATCTTTAACTTGTTCTACAGAAATTTCACCAGTGAAAGCACCAGAACCTTTAACATATGCATTTTGTGCAGAAACTTCAACTTGTGGAGTCTTAACTAAACCAACAGCATATTCAAGATAAGTTGATGGAGGTGCAATAACAACTTCAACATTTGAATCTAATTTTGCAGTATTTAATCTTTCAACAATTTCTTTAATTGATTGTTTTGAACCATTTAATTTAAAATTACCACCAACGAAAAATTTACGAGCCTATTAAACCTCAGTTAGTATGAATTCAATTGAGTTATTCAAAGCAATACTAACCATTTTGTATTTATAGAATTATCTATGATTCTAACAAACAATGGTTGTTTAAATTTCCAGGATTTCCTCCCACTTTTATACACCCCCCGTCGAACCATCAGAACACACATTGGTCCGGCCACACCGTCCAACCACGTAATGTCAAATTTATAATTCAAGTGGTTAAAATTGGTATTTTATATGGGGAAAATAGGTCAATTGATATCTAAAGATTAGTTAATCTTGTATTTATTCTTCTTTTGCTATGTTTTCTCGGTTTCCCCTCGTTTTTCCCACCAATTTTGCTAAAAACCGTGCCTCAGTTGATCCGACAGGTGATGCCATTGATCCCCGGCCTACATGATTAATAACAAACACATTTTATTTAGTTGGTTTCATAAACAACTCTTTTAATTTCCTCTCTTTTTCTCTTTGAGCATTTTGTGTTTCTTTGTTTAAATCTGAATTAAATGTCATATCTGTATAACTATTGGAATTTTTCAATACTTCATTCTTCATCTCTTTATTATATTCTTCTACATCCTCGTCATCATCATCCCATTTCCCTAATTTTGTTAATAATTTATAACGTTCAGTTTCTTCATCTTTATCCATAACTAAAAATTGACAATGTCCAACATTTTTTAAACTTTCAAATTCTTCATATGTCCATCTATACCATTTCATTAAAAATACTCTTGCCCAAATCCCATGTGTAACAAGTACAAGTACCGAGGGGAACTTATCACTATTAAATTGTCTAAATAATGTTTCATTAAATCCTGCACATCTATCATAAACATCTGCTGCACTTTCTCCATAAGGAATTCTATAGAAAAAATGTCCATAATGTGCACGTTCTTTCCAAATCATTTCCATTTCCTCTGCAGAACTTTGAAAATTTCCAAAATCTTGTTCTCTCATTCTTGGTTCTTCATGAATTTTATAACTTAAATTTTTACGATGTTTAATACCATTAACTAATCCATCTAATGTTTGTCTTGTACGTTTATATGGTGATGTATAAAATAATACTGAATCATCAGGTCTTAACATTGAATCTAATTTTAATCCAGCATCTTTAGCTTGTTGATGTCCTCTTTCAGTTAATACAACTTTATGATTTGGTATATATCTATTAACTGATTTATCACAATTTCCTTCACTTTCTCCATGTCTTACAAGAATTATCAACTTGTATTGGTTAATATAGCAAACAATATAAATTTAAATATAATACATACTCTTGGTCTGCCCATTTTTTTTTATACCTTCTTTAATCTCTATAATTTTATCCTTCAAGTCTAAAAACTATTAATTATAAATCTATTTGGTTACCTCTCCAGGTTAAATGGATTAATTTCCATATTTCACCTTACTGCTGTTTTTTTTTTCTTTTTCCTATATACAAAAAACACGCGAATTAGCGCAAGACTATAGTAATAAGATAAATTTATTAATAACTGGTGAACCAAGTGGAAAACACCATTCAAATATAATCCCATTGTAATCTACAGATCAACTTCACTAATAAGGCTATTTTACACTAAACACATCCTACTTTATGGTCTTATGGTAGAATCTGTCAAAAACTGTGTCAAGACTTGTTGTTGAACATCTTCACTATTATAATTTATACCTCCAGAAATTGGTAACCATTCTTGTAATGATAATTCTGATGGTTGAGCGTTTTTTTTCTTGTATGAATGATAATAAAAATTACTCAATTCATCAACAGATTCAATTAAATTTTCAACACTACGTTCAGTAATTTTAACTTTTTCACCACTTGTTGAAATTGATCCTGTTTGATCAAAATGATCTTGTCCTAGTTCTGCAAGGTATAATGAAATTAAATGATTGTTATGAATCACCACTGGAATTTCCTCTAAAATATTATCAAATGTTAATCCAATTTCATTAATAGATTCAACACGATAATCATTCTTAATGAAAACTTGAATAAATGATTCACTTAATCTAAAAGCTCTTAAACTTAAAACTCCATATTTAGCCTTTGAAGGGTCATGAATTAATAAAAATGCATTATTATTCTTTAATTGATTAGAAGCTAAACTTTCTAAAACATTTTCATTAATAAATTGTCCATTTTGTGATGATTGATACCATCCTAAATTAGCCACAGCGGATTTGGTCTCTTTAAAATGATTTGATAAATCTTCTTGATATCTAATATTATTTCTTATACGTAATGGTGTACCATCTTCATTTGTATATGGGAATGGATAAGCATGTGTAATCTTAATCAACCCGGTTTGTAAATCAACACCTAAAAGTGGACCGGCAACGGTTTGTGGAGACTCTGAAGCGTGCTTGACAATTTTCAAGGCAACCTGATTTCATTGTTAATAAAGCGCTTTACAAAATATCAATTTGTTTAAACATACACTTGATTCCAATTGAATGGATTCCACAGTTGGTTTAACGTATTCTTTTCTGGGGTTCAAAGTTAGTAAATGAATCAAACACCTTTAAGGACTCAATACATACGATTGGGACATCTTTATCACCTGAAAAAATCACTAAAATCCTTTAAATTCTTATTCCAATTCCTTTAAAATCCACCAAATTTCTATGCTTTTTTGACGATTTTTCAATAAAAATTTGGTGCCCCTCGGAATTCTCACGTGACACATACTTAAGTCGGTTCATTTCCGACCTGGTTCTGTTTTTTTTTTTTCGCTATGACAAAATTTAAAAAAATTGAAAATCAGCGACATCTTTGAACCATATTGAATATTTTAGATCAAAATTTAATCAATCATGTCTGCTGAACAAGCTACTGAAGCTGTGCAAAAATTGCACTTGGATGAAGTCACTGGTGAACAAATCTCCAAATCTGAATTGAAAAAAAGACAAAAACAACGTCAAAAAGAAGCTGAAAAAGCTGAAAAAGCTGCTAAAAAACCTCAACCAACAACATCTCAAAAAAAAAAAACTATTGATGCTGATTTAACTCCAAATCAATTTCATGAAATTAGATCAAGACAAATTGAAGAATTGAAAAAAACTCAAAATCCAAATCCATATCCTCATAAATTTAGTGTTTCTCATCCATTAAGAAAAATTGTGGAAGAATACTCTAATTTGAAAAGAGGTGAAACTTTAAAAGATGTTGAAGTTTCAGTTGCTGGTAGAGTTCATGCTAAAAGAGAAGCTGGTTCTAAATTGAAATTTTATGTTTTAAGATCCGATGGTGTTGAAGTGCAAATCATGGCCCAAGCTCAAGATGCTACTGAACCATTTGAAGAATCTCATGATTTATTGAAAAGAGGTGATATTATTGGTGTTGTTGGTTATCCAGGTAGAACTGAACCTAAAAAGGGTGGTGAAGGTGAATTATCCATTTTCGCTACTAGAGTTCAATTATTAACTCCATGTTTACATATGTTACCAACTGATCATTTTGGGTTTAAAGATCAAGAAGCAAGATACAGAAAAAGATATCTTGATTTAATTGTTAATAATTCAACAAGAGAAACTTTTATTGCAAGATCCAAAATTATTTCATACATTAGAAAATTCTTGGATAATAGAGATTTTATCGAAGTTGAAACTCCAATGATGAATGTTATCGCTGGTGGTGCTACTGCTAAACCATTCATTACTCATCATAATGATTTAGATATGCAAATGTATATGCGTATTGCTCCAGAATTATTCTTGAAAGAATTAGTTGTTGGTGGTATGGATCGTGTTTATGAAATTGGTCGTCAATTTAGAAATGAAGGTATTGATATGACCCATAATCCAGAATTTACAACATGTGAATTTTATGAAGCTTATGCTGATGTTTATGATTTAATGGATATGACTGAATTGTTATTTTCTGAAATGGTTAAATCAGTTACTGGTGATTACGTCATCAAATATCATCCAGATGGTCCAGAAGGTAAAGAATTATCATTAGATTTCTCAAGACCATGGAAAAGAGTTAATATGATTGAAGAATTAGAAAAAGTCTTTGATGTTAAATTCCCAGCTGGTGATCAATTACATACTAAGGAAACTGGTGAATTTTTAAAATCAATCTTGATTAAAAATAAATTAGATTGTCCACCTCCATTAACTAATGCTCGTATGTTGGACAAGCTAGTTGGTGAATTAGAAGATCAATGTATCAATCCAACTTTCATCTTTGGTCATCCTCAAATGATGTCTCCATTGGCTAAACATTCTCGTGATACTCCAGGTTTATGTGAACGTTTTGAAGTTTTCGTTGCTACAAAGGAAATTTGTAACGCTTATACTGAATTAAACGATCCATTTGATCAAAGAGAAAGATTTGAAGAACAAGCTAGACAAAAAGATCAAGGTGATGATGAAGCTCAATTAGTTGATGAAACTTTCTGTAATGCTTTAGAATATGGTTTACCTCCAACTGGTGGTTGGGGTTGTGGTATTGATAGATTGGCCATGTTCTTGACTGATTCAAACACCATTAGAGAAGTTTTGTTATTCCCAACTTTAAAACCTGATGATTCAACTATCCCAGCCAAATCAGTTGTCTAGATAGATAGCTTTTATTGATAGATTCATTTGTCATCAAATAAATTATAGCGTTTTTTATAATTGAATTTGTAGACGTTGGATCGACGATAAAGAAGTTCAAGTAGTATTTATCTGAATGCCAAATAATTGACCGGGTATAGTCGATGTGCCATTATTAAGCGTCAGGTGTTGTGGATGCCCATATTGTGCTATGTTCCTGTCAGCCTCCTGTGGATCAAATGTTAAAGCACCATCAGCATTGAATTCCTCATCGTAATAAAAGACACTGTCAATCGCTGACACGTAGATATCAGCATCATCCATACATCTAAATAATAGTTGGTCATGCTCCTCGCGGTCCTGCCCTGTGCCATTGTAAAACACCTGGTTACCTTCATTAATTGAGTATGCAGGGAAGTATGGTAATTGATAGACTAAAGTACAATTTATAATAGCTGCTGAGAAATTTAAATATGTGATGTCCTGAACAAAAGCTGCATTGACAGTAATGAGAATTGAACATAATGAGAGTACATTTAGGGGTCTCATTGTGTTATCAATATTTTTTCATCCGGGTACGACCTCCATGTAATAGTTAGTTAGTTGATTTATAATAGAATAATTGGGAATTCCTGCCTTTATAGACGAAATGCCAATAAGTGTCTTTTAATTGGTTGTAATCTTTGTAGTAAATGAATTGCACGCCTTAGTACGATATAACTATCGTACGAATATAGTGAAAACGTACGTGATCATATACCTTAGATAGCTCATGAACCAATACACAAATTAAAATAATCAGATATCGGTCAATATATATGACATGTACCAAAACGTAGTTATAAAAAAATACTAGAACCCGGGTTCTAGTACTAGGATTTCGCGCATACCGAAACCTAGTAAAAAGTTTCAAATTGCAATAAGTAGACAAATAAAATAGATTATAATGACAATTTGAAATCATATATCACTACTTCAGGCTCTGCGCTTAATAGCGCTGCTCTTATTTTTCTTGTAAATTGATATATAATATATATATTTTTGAATTTATATTTTTTCAAAATTTAATTCTTGGATTTTGCGTTTGATTTTTGGTAAAGCTGGTTTATTATATATAGTTGATTTATATATTAATTTTGAAAATTATTTCAACGCCGAAAATTGTTCTATTAAATGACGTAGGAGTAGCATGCATATGAATCTGGCTCTTCAAAAATGATACTGAAATAGTTTAGTATTACATTCATACAATTTTGACTCACAAAATTACAATTTTTAATTAAATTAATATATTGTCCGAGCCGCGGGCCAAGGCTGGATTTTGAATTCTAAAACTTATACCTCCGAGCTCCTCTTTTACCAGCTTGGTTAATATATTATAGGTTTTACTTAGGTCGAAATCTACGAGTGATCAAATGGCTTAGCTATGGAGCCAGTAGTACATATTAACAAGTATTAAGTTTGAGAAGTAGAAAGATAGGCAATATGTTTAAACACTTTAAGAAAACTACTTTGAAAAATTCAGGTTGATCTATTTACTCGAGATTTAACTGGACTAGTTCTCCTGTCTCATTGCTCCTTCCTAAGAGACTTTTATCTTTGGAAATCTTACCAAAGCACTGCATAATACCTGAATTGTGGTCTTCATGATTCTTGCAATATAATGTACAAGGGTATCCATCTTTGCGGCACCTGCACCGTCCATTATAATCTCCATTTCGTTATTGTGCTTGAGAATATGGTAAAAGTTCAAATTTGACATAGGACCACAGTTGAGCGTGTTAATTTGTTCATGAGGAAGAACAGTTTAGTTTCAAACTTAACAGACTCAGCTGAGTCTTCTCTAATTTCAAGCAATTTCTTAACAAAAGTTTCCACAGATTCGATGAATGAATTGTAGTAATCAGAACGTTCTTGTTTGATCGAGTCTACAATTAACGTTTTGACTGATACGCATTTATTTTTCCCCCAATTGACCTCAAATGCCAAAACAAACCAATGATGACTATGGAAAACTATTGTAAGAAACTTTAATGGATTCCGATTGCCATTTTTCAACATGGATTCAAGTACACTATCTGCAATCCCAGCTAAACCTTCAGAATGATCAAAATCAGCATCAAAGCGTCTAAAATCGAATGGATCAATTAAGATAGTAGCAGCTCTATCTTTTGAAACGTTGTCATTTTCAGATCCGTCGTTGGTTAAGCAAATTGATTCCACTCCTAAAGCTTCATAAAAATTTTGATCTCTCATAACGTTTGAAATATGATTGTCAGTAGGCCAAAAATTGCTTCGCTCAATATAATCGTAGTCGATCCGTCCAAAAGATCCACCAAGAGCTTACATAGGTTTTAGCTTCCAATTGCATTATTATAGCTTGATGATAAATTATGTTAAAAACAACTTGGTATTATACCAAATCCTTGTATATAGATTTAGGTATATTCCAAATCCTAGGTTTAAATAATTTCCGCGCCAAATTGTGGTTTGTACAATTTGGTATAGTAATACTACAATTTGGAATGTAAAACTAGGTTTTGGAATAGTAATACTAGGTTTTGGAAATAACTAGATTTTGGTACACAACAGCTTATAATCGGCTTCGGACCAAAGCTACGATATCAAAAAGATGTAAATTAAACTAGTTTAAGCCCCATAACCTCTGTTCAATTTGAATCATCAGGTTTCCAACCAAGGAATTTACAATGAACAAATAGATCCAGATTCGATGTCAGTATGATCCTTGCCTCCAATAAAGTATAAATATTATGAAGAATGTAGCTTCGCACTAATATACTGGGGCATAATAGATAAAAGAGGCAGAAACATTTCAGATTCATTGCCAAATGATTGAAATTTTTACTGCCGAAAGTATCAAGTAAATACGATTCATTTATATGCACATTAATAAATTAAACTCTATATAGCTATTATACAAAATATGAAATCATCAAACCACTCATCTTTTAATCTCACCATTTCTCTTCATTTCCAAAGCCTTTTTGTATGGTGGTGCAGTTGGACTTTGTACTGGATCCAAAGAGATTCTTTCTGCACCAGCCTCGATGGTATAAGTTGCATCTGAATCATAACTTGATAAATCACCACAGGCAATGAATGGAGCAACATTTCTTTGTTCTTCCTCGTATTCTAAATCATCTCTCAATTCATATCTTCCAATATTGGCCCCCTTGAAGAAATCCTCAGTAGATACATTTGGATCTAAAGTTGGTTTCCATGTTTGACTTGGTTTATAACCAAGACAAACGATAAATGCCTCCAGGGATGTACCTCTTGAAGATCTTGGTTTAGCACAGATAACTTTTTCAAAAAGGTAACCCAATTGTGAATACATCAAATCAATATCTCTACCTCTGAAAATTTTGGCAACAAAAGTACCACCTGGTCTCAATAGACATGTTGTTAATTGTAGAGCCGCCAAAATCAACTGAGCTTGAATGTATTCATCTAGATCGTGTAGCCCCGTGACATCTGGCGCACCATCACTACACACGAAATCAGCTGGCTCACCACCAAATATTTCCAAGATCTTACTCAAGGTCTTTGGATGTGTAATATCAGCTTGCAAGGTAGTGACACCATCTATTGGAGCCATTGGTTGTAAATCCACAGCAACAATCTTTGGAGGCACTCCATCTTCTTCCTTGTACTGGTTCTTCTCGAATAGTTCTCTCGATAGCACTTGAGACCAAGAACCTGGAGCAGCACAAAGATCAACCACTCTTCTAACACCTTTGAACAACTGGAACTGATCGTTAAGTTGAAGTAGCTTGAACGCCGATCTCGCTCTCCAACCTTCTTCCTTGGCTTTTCTGTAGTACAAATCTCTCTTGTCCTTACTACTTTTACCCATATTGTCTAGTCCAAACCTTCTCAAGAGATAAGATAAGATCTAAAGTTTTTCATTTGATCATCTCCAATTTTTTTTTCTCTCTATACTGCTTGTCCCAAAACGGTATATTCCGGGACAGCGAAAATTCATGATCCTCGGAATACAAACTACTCGTTGGATGAAAAAAATCAAAATGTATATGGAGCTCTCTGTGAGAATTGTGGTAATACAGATCTGTAAATATTGAAAGAGCAGAGATGTTGAGAAACACTGTGCGCTCATTTAGCACGAGTAGTAGTGCCTATCAAAAGACCGTGACTGCTGCGGCTGGACCAGGTGCCAGAGTTATTGGTAGAGGGAACTCATCACTGATCAAACCAACCAATGTTGAATATGAACCAAAAATATTCACAAAACACGCTGAAGGTGACTTAACCAAAAGACCATTACCAGTAAATGTCGAGTTAAACTATTTTGCACCATTGAGACATAAAGCTAAATATGGTGACCTTGTGGCTGATATACAACTTCGTGCATATGATGTTGAAATTACCGATTTTTATGGTGATTTTATTCAAAGAGCAGCTTACTATTTAAATATACCTGTTAGTGGAGTCACACCATTACCTAGAAGAAGAGAAAGATGGACAGTTATCAAAGCTCCATTCGTTCATGCCAAAACAAAAGAAAATTATCAAAGACTTACACACAAGAGATTAATCAAAGCTTATGATGCAACACCTGAAGTTATAGATTTATGGATATCATTTTTCAGAAAACATTCCCCACCAGGTTTAGGTATTAAAGTTCAAACATATCAACAACACTCATTAAATTTCGTGGAAGAATTAGACCGTTCAGATTCAATTGCAATTGATGATGCTATACAATATCAATCAAGTGAAAATGATGAAGTTAGAAAGAGAGTTGAAGAATTATTAAAAGACCCTGTTTTCAAACAACATTTCAAAACCAATGAAAATCAAATCAAAGATGAAACCCCATCAAAAATGGAAACTAAATCAGAAAATAATTAAAGTGTATCATAAAAATTTAAACACAATGCATGTATATAATGAAGATTGAAAATTTTGTAATGATTTATCCATACATATCCCAATCCTCTTCAACTTCTTCATCATCTTCAGGTAAATCTTGAAATTTCTTCTTATCCAATAAATTTTTACGACATAAAGGACATGTAGAATGAACTTTTAACCAAGGTGAAATACATTCTAAATCAAATTTATGATTAGCATCACAAGGTAATTTAACCACTAAGGGATGTGGATCATCTAAAAAATCATTTGTACAAATTGAACATGTTTGATCCTTTTTCAACGATTTTTTAGGAACACGATCTAAAGAATCTATAAATTCTTCAGGTACACCTTGAATATCCTTTTCGGAGTTCAATTGATCTAATAATGATTCACCAAACTGTCCATTATCCAAAGAGCGTAGTGCACTGGTAAGAAGTTCTATCTGTGATCTTTGTGCATCTAATGGATTGGTATCTTCAGTTTGTCCACCCAAGAACTGTTCAAGACGACTTGATAATGTCTCGTGTGTTCTGGTTTGTTGTGTATCTGGAGTTCTGTTTTCCCGTATGTTGTGTTCCTCTAATTCTTGTCAGTGTTCTCTCCATGTGATTTATCCAATATACTCACCTTCGTATGTTGACATGGTCTATTTCTATAATTTTGGTCTCTATATTGTCAGTATTCAAAGTGGCCAAAGTTGATTATATTGTATGGCTCGTTTTCAATCAGATTGGTTATGGAGCACACTGCCTGTCATTTTTTACTAGCGATTCACCGTGTCAGCAAGCTCAATACCGATAAGAAGAATTATATAAACAGGACCTTGTCTCTCTACAACTGATTCTATGATTTCATGACATTCATTATTTATTTACACCTCGAAATCTTTAGATAAAGATTTATATGAATGCTGCTTTGGTTCAGGCTTGCTTTTCACTTTCTTTTCATTATTTTGTTCTAAAGTCTTCTGATCACCAGATGTATTAGCACCCGTCCCAGACAATTTCTTCATAACTTTTGATATGATGGAACCAACTTTGAGCTTCTCAATATTAGAATTCCCCAATGGTCTTTCTTTACCCCACGTAACACGAAGTGGGATATTTTCAATGATTAATAAACCTGGAGTTTTCGGTGAAGGTGAATTTATAGAGCTTGCAGCTTGTTCTGCAATTTGTCTTGATTGGAAAGTTATATAGCCAGCTCTGGATTTATGTTGACAGTTAAATGATTTGATCTTACCAAATTGTTCGAAATAATCTGAAATTTTATACTCTGGTAATGATTCATCAATACCAAATATAAATAACGTTGAAAGTGAGGTATCTGCAGGTGGGTCCAATGATCCATTTAATGGTAATTTCGATATTATTTTGGTGACGTCGACTTTATTTATATGAGAAGGTAGCGTATCAGATTTATCGTTCAACTTCTTAGGATTGATTTTATTTTTTGAGGCTAATGACAATTTGGTTAAGATCTCCTTAGCTCTTTCCGCATTGGAAGTCACAGAAGCACCGCCAATAGTTTGAAATTGATCAGAATTATTCGCCACATAAAGCTTGGAAATCTCATTTTGAGGTTCATCATTGGAAATTCCTTGTACACCAGCCATTTTCAACGCAGCGTCTCTTAGTTGAATAGGTATCCCATATGTCAAATCCATTAAGCAACTTTGACAGCAGTTCCTTTGCCTAGAACAAGTAAGACATACGATTGTTTTCTTAAAAGCACCATTCTTTATTGGAGCCCATTTGAAAACTGTGAATGGTCTTGTACATAGTTTACACTCTAGCCCATCTCTTTCTCTAGTCATTCTAAGATATGGGTTTGGACCCAAACATGTCTCACACACAGCTGGTGCCTGGTCTTGATCAGCTTCTGACATTGTGGTGGTTTATCTATCTGCACGTATATATAGTGGTTTATTATAAATCGTAAAGTATATAGAGATGAGATATAAAAAAATTCGCGATATGAGTAAAGTGGTGTTTGGATGTACAAAGTAGTACTATAAGCTGATAACTAGCACCCACAATAATTGAAACTGCAAATATCATCATTCATAAGCCATAATTGAAGTAAAAACACTCATGTTGGATACATTGTGATCATTTGATCATGTTCGAAAACCTCTGTAGTTATTGGATCTTTCACCTCATCTTCACTCAAAATGGTCAAGTTCTTGGAATAACTTATTAGCTTTTCTTTATCATATATGTTCCCATTTGGCAACATCACTGGATTATCAAATAAATAAGATTTAACGTTATGACAGTATGGTAATTGATAACTTAGCTGATTGAATTCCAAGGAGCAAATTGGACAAATATTCGATTGTGAATTGATTTGTTCCTTCCCTGATGATAATTTCTTGTTGAGGATTGATTCAAAGTTACTAGACTTGGTTGAAGTGGAGCAATGACATGATCTTGTTTTTAATGATGAAATACCAAGAGATAAATAAATTAATAATGGATCATCTTCAGAAATCCCATGCATCTTATAATAAATTTTAAGGAATAGATCAGAAAGGTAATTATAGCGATTGGATGATAATAAAGTGTTATACTTGTTGAAATTTGGATTATTTGGATTTGATTGGGCCTTCTTAGCAAAGATAAGTAAACCGGAAGCCATTTTAATTTCGTTGAAATTGGTCTTTGTGAATTGTGATAAATGTGTGTTGAATAGTTTGATTGCATTATTTATTTGATTTTGCTTAATTAATTCAACATACTCTTGAAATCGAGTTTCGAATTCCAAATTGGATTTGATTTTCTTTAAATATGACTTGTTATCATCAATCCAATTGATTAAACTTTCCAATGACTGATTTAAAATCGATGTAGATATCTTATTCGATGCCAAGATTATATCAGTGTCAATCAATTTATCAAATCCCAATGACTTGATCAACAATAATCCTGGATTTTTCTCAATTAAATGATTATTCTTCAATAAGTAGTCAGCAATCAACAAGTTTGTTTGATCCCTATACCAATTCAATAGTTTATCTTGATTGATATCATTTGAGCCCTTCTTATGTTCAACAGGTAATTCTTTTAAAGTTTTCAACTCGTTTAGTTTATCTAGCCTAGCTTGAATTCTTGAAAGTAATTCATTCTCAATTTTCACTTTTGCAGCCACTTTCTTCTCAAATTGTTTTAAATTGGCAATTATTTGCTTCAGCTGTTTCAATTTGGCTTTTTTATCAGTGGTTTTGTTGAATTCTTTGAATAGTTCATCCATCTTTTTAAATTGCCTCTCATCCAATTTCTGGACATTCTTGAAATTCTTCCGTATGGCTTCATAGGGTACTTTGAAAGAGCCCTCTTGTAGCTTCAAGTGGAAGTCCACCGATGGTTCATTAAGAGTGGACATAGCAGCGTTTCCAATGGGTTTGCGTGGATATCCTCAATTGTCAGCGGTTGTGGTTAAAGTGACGCTAAATTTCCCCAGGGATCAAATTCAAATTCAAATATTTATAAATTCGCGGGTAGAGAAGAGAGAGCTTACTAGTTGATGCTATGCTATAAACAAAAACACAATACAAAGATAACTACAGATTCATTTAATGGTCAAAAATGTATTAACTAAACATATCTAAATCACAAATTGTTAGTTACATCTTCCAACTGAAAAAAGAATGTAATACAATTGCCAATAAATCAGGGTTAAAAAGCATGATATAATCCACATGGTCCTATTTCGGATGAAGAAATTCAAGTTGTTGTTGTCAAGGTTTTCATCAGATAATGGCAATTGTTTTGTGTATTTTCTTGTAAAAGACTTACCGTTTAGCTCACCATCAAGTGTTTGTTCTTGTTCTTAGGAGTTGAAATCAAAAGAAAATTTTCATGGGCGGAAAAACAGCTTTATATATGGGAATTCAAAAGTGGTGTCTGGGTGTATCTGTATTACATAATGGTTTAGTTAGGGCTAGTAAAATTCGAGCTATTTACTATCAGCGATTGAAGATACTAGTTGTTCAGTTGTGAAGGAAAGCTGAAGCGCCGTGGTGCGAGTGATTTGTGAAGATTAAAAACCATTGCGACTGAGACTTTTTTGTCCATACCATTGCAGATTCAGTTCATCTAGGTTCATAGAGGTATATCCCAGCTCAGTCTTGCATTGCTATATTGATAAGAGAACTTTGCTAGCATACAGAACATCGATTGCAATATGGCTGACAGGCTCAGTAGACACGGTCAGAGCTCCAATGCCTCGAGACGCTCATCCTCGCTGAGAAGAGGCTCTATTATCTCACAGGATACGGTATCTCACATTGATGAAAACAATACGGAGATGTTTGACGGTGCAGCTTCAGAGATTATTCCATCTTCAATCACTTCATTCCACCATTTCCATAACTTTGCTGCTCAGAGAAACAAGGAGCAGTCGTCTCAACCAAGTTCTGCTGCAAGCTCAATACGACGCGGAAGATTACCTTCTATTCAATCCTCGTCAAATGTCAACTATAACGAAAGTCATAGTTTGAATAGATTTAGAGCAGGGTCTATCTCTCGAACAAGATCGAGATCAAGATCCCAATCCATTGATGAACGCTCGCAATTCAAGTTCTTTGACCCGGAAGATATCGAAACTGCTCATGGTGCCTCTACATTGGATGATCCAGAAGACCCAATTGATTACGATACAAATTGGAATTCGGCCCCAATTTATGAGGATTATAGAAGGGAAAGTTTCTCCACAAATGCATCGATGCAAGATTATGGATCTATGGATAACCATACAAGAACTTCATCTTCACCTTCTGCATATTCAGCAAATACCTACAGGGATCGTATTCCGAGTGATGTTTCAAGTCGTCCGTTATTAGAATCTGATCAAGAATCCCATGACGATGATGATTCTGTTTTGGATGTGGCACAATCAAATAACAATCATCAGCATCAAACTAATCAAAATAACTATAGGGAGCTGAGTCCAACTTTACATGATCATTATTATCCTCAGCATCCAGCAAAATTACATTTCCAAAGATTTTACATTGCTGAAGAAGACTTGGTATTGGGTATTGCAGGTTATAGGACTTCCAAGCTGAGATTATACATTTATTATTTTCTCAGTCTCATTACATTTGGACTATTTTACTTGGTTATGAGATGGGTACCAAAATATAAATTTGCATTCTATGGTGAAAAAGTGCCATTGGGTAAAGCTGAATGGGTAGTGGCTGAAACTGAACATGGTGAATTATCTATAGTTGATGTTCATAGACAATGGTATAATAGACCATTATCCACAGTGATGAATGTTCCAGTGCTTGATGATTCGATTTCAAGAACAACCACAAACAACACAAGTGCTCCTTCTCATAATCATGCAACTATCGATGTTAATCCAGTGGTGCCAATCCTTATTTCTTTCGAATATCGTTATTTGAATTTCTATTATTCACCAGTGGAAGACATTTACAAGACAAATACGAACTGGGTTGATCATGACTGGATTCATCATGTTAGAGATGGGTTAGATAAAGATGCATTTGAAGACAGGTATTTGGTCTTCAAAGAAAATTCTTTAAGCTTGAAAGAGAAAACTAATTCTCAATTATTAGTTGATGAAGTCTTACATCCATTTTACATGTTTCAAGTGTTTTCCATAGTGTTATGGGGGTTTGATGAATATTATTATTACGCAGGTTGTATCTTTTTGATTTCAATTTTTTCAATTTTAAATACACTAGTGGAGACAAAATCTACAATGGCAAGATTAAGGGACTTATCAAAATTTGAATGTAAAGTTAGAGTTTGGAGAAATGACTTTTGGAAAGAAACTGATGCATCAGATTTAGTACCTGGTGATATTTATGAAGTCTCTGATCCTTCTTTGTCAGTGTTCCCTTGTGATTCTGTTTTGCTTTCAGGTGATTGTATCGTTAATGAATCGATGCTTACAGGTGAATCAGTTCCAGTTTCAAAATTACCAGCTTCAAGAGATACAATGGATTCACTAATCAAAGATTCTTTAAAATCTCAGATCTCTCCATTATTGGCCAAATCTTATCTTTTCAACGGTACTAAAATCATTAGAGTTAGACATCCACAAAGTGACCCTGCACTTGCACTAGTTGTTCGTACAGGTTTCGCCACTACAAAAGGTGCCTTACTTAGATCAATGCTATTTCCTAAACCAGTAGGATTTAAATTTTATGAAGATTCTTTCAAATATATCGGTTTCATGACATTGATTGCGTGTGTTGGGTTTGTCTTCAGTACTTATAACTTCATCAAATTAGGTTTGGG
The DNA here is from genome assembly GCA_030582155.1 of Hansenula lynferdii. Classification (NCBI taxonomy): domain Eukaryota; kingdom Fungi; phylum Ascomycota; class Saccharomycetes; order Phaffomycetales; family Wickerhamomycetaceae; genus Hansenula; species Hansenula lynferdii. The sequence continues at coordinate 82,728 of JAKTWT010000061.1, read as the reverse complement.
TACGAGAATTATCATTCTCAGAGCTTTGGATATCATCACCATTGTCGTTCCACCTGCGCTACCAGCTACATTGACTATAGGTACTAGTTTTGCCCTATCAAGATTGAAAAAAAAAGATATATTTTGTATTTCTCCTACTAGGGTCAACGTTGGTGGTAAACTAGACATATTATGTTTTGATAAGACTGGGACTTTAACTGAAGATGGGTTGGATGTTTATGGTGTTCACGCCAACAGTCGTAAATTCAATGAACTTTTGACAGATATTAAACCTATTGGCGAGGAACATAGCGAATTGTTGAAAGCTTTAGTTGCATGTCATTCTTTAAGAGTTGTTGATGGTGAATTGATTGGTGATCCTTTAGATTTTAAAATGTTTGAATTTACAAATTGGGAATACGAAGAAGAATTCAAAGGCTTCACTTCCACCAATGAGGAAAGATTTGATGAATCTCAATTGCCTGAAAATACAGGTATCACACCAGCAGTGGTTTATCCAAAGAATAACCAGTCACAATTACTGGGGATTTTGAGAAGCTTTGAATTTGTTTCGCATTTAAGAAGAATGAGTGTTATCATCAAGAGTGATAACAAATTTTCAGTATTGACTAAAGGGGCACCTGAAGTGATTAAAGATATTTGTAAAACTGAAACATTTCCAGATAATTATGAAGAACTCTTATATCATTATACACATAATGGTTATAGGGTCATCGCATGTGCTGGTAAAAAATTGAAAAAAAACAATTGGTTATATTCTCAAAAGATCACTAGAGAAGATGCCGAATCTGATTTGGAATTTTTGGGTTTTATTGTTTTCGAAAATAGATTGAAACCTTCCACAACAGGCGTATTAAAACAATTGGCAGATGCAAACTTGAGAACTGTTATGTGTACCGGTGATAACTTGTTGACTGCTATTAGTGTTGCACGTGAATGTGGTTTGATTAAAGAGGATTTAAGTTTTGTTCCTACATTTGATGAAAATGATGGATTGATTTGGAGAGAAATTGATGATGAAAAATTGGAATTGGATTCGAAAACTTTGGATCTATATGGAACTAACAAGAGTTATGGATTGGCGGTATCGGGTGATGTATTCAGACATTTGTTGAAGAATGGAATGGATTTATTCACAGATGATTACATTACAAAGGTGTTGCTAAAAGCCAATGTATTTGCAAGAATGTCACCAGATGAGAAACATGAATTGGTGGAACAATTTCAAGATTTGGATTATACCGTTGGATTTTGTGGTGATGGTGCAAATGATTGTGGTGCTTTGAAAGCTGCAGATGTTGGAATTTCATTATCAGAAGCCGAAGCTTCAGTAGCTGCACCATTTACATCAAGATTATTTGAAATAAGTTGTGTATTGGATGTGATTAGAGAAGGTAGAGCGTCATTGGTTACAAGTTTCAGTTGTTTCCAATATATGTCATTATATTCTGCAATTCAATTTATCACCATTACCATTTTATACAAAAGAGGTTCCAATTTAGGTGATTTCCAATTCTTATGGATTGACTTATTCTTGATCTTACCAATTGCTATTTTCATGTCATGGTCAAATCCATATCATAAAGTTGTTGCCAAGAGACCAAGTGCTAATCTGATCAGCCCAAAGTTATTGATTCCATTAGTTGTTAATATTTTAATCCTTTTAACGTTTCAATTGATTTTGTGGTTTTATGTTCAAACTAGAAGTTGGTACGTTAAGCCAATTCCAGGTGGTGATGATGCTGTTCAATCTTCAGATAATACTGTGTTGTTCTTCTTTTCAAACTTCCAATATATTTTATGTGCAATTACTTTGACGGTTGGTCCTCCATATAGAGAACCTGCTGGACAAAATAAGCCATTCATGGCGAATGTTGCCATTGCAGTGTTGTTCAGTATACTCTTGATGAATTTATCTCCAGAAGGTTATTTGGGCGAATTGTTCCAATTGACAAATATCACAACAGGTTTCAAATGGTTGATTGTTATAGTTGCTGGGGTGAACCTTGTTGCTAATAATTACTTTCCACCCTTATTCAAAGGATTGTTGAAGAAGAAGGAAAGTCATAAGAGATACAAGAGAATCTTCAGATCTCATAAAGTTAATGTTTAAGCCACTTTTTATTTAATTTATAAAATAATATTTAGACATCGAACGCTGTAGCCTCATAGAGATTCGAATAAATTTTCTTGTGATTGGGCATTTTGTAACCTCAAGGTACTAAGGAAATCTTCCCTATCGAAATAGGCACCACACATTCTTCTTTTTCCAGTTGTTTTACCCATTCTTGAATGTAGACATCTCCAATTATCAAAGATTAACACTTGACCAGGTTTTAAACGATGCCATAACACATTCTCAGGTCTGTTTATTATCTTATGCCAAACTTTAATGGAATGATAGAATTTTTGAAGGCTAGTATTAGACATACCAAAATTTGAAGAACGATCAGAATTGTTCCATGAGACTTGAACCAATTCTCCGTTGGAGTCATGGATGAAAATAGGTTTAGACTGAGTCAAATAGACATCACCCAATGAATGACAATCGACTTTTGTATCAGATAAAAATTTATACTCTTCTGGGTATTCTTTTTGGAAATCTCTTGCACATTTAAAAGCATCCACAATTGTGGTATTACCACCTTCACCATTATGGAACAACAAGTGGAACAGTTGCAAATAAGGGGTGTATTCCCAATATGTTCCATCTGTATGTGATGGAATTTCAATATCAGAATAAGCTGTATCTTTCATTGCTAAATCAGTGGTGAAATCCCAAAAGCCTCCATAATGAGTTACTCTGATGTAACCAATTGCCTCACATAACTTTTCTGTATCTTCTGGAGTGACTGGAACGTTATCTATGAATGTGAATCCATATTTATGGATGTTGTTGTAAAAAGCTGGTGACTTTTTAGAGATAACATCTTTAAATTGAACCGAAGGCATTTCTGATTGGATGATATTCTCAGTCCAATAGGTTCTTGATGGTAAGAGGCCTTGTTTGTTAGGATCAGCTTTTATGATTGCACTGGTGTGTAATGAAAGCCATTGTAATGAATAAAATGAGCTATGGTTATCACTCCAGTTGATATTTATACCTGTATCGGCACTAATTATCTCTTTAGGATGGATTTCATCAGGGACCTAAAGATGTCAGTAATGTTCTGGAAATACAGGATTTCACTCACTGAAAAGGTATCAAGTAGTCTTTGGAAAGTACTAGAGTCGTAGCATTCACTGCAGTGACAATTATCTCTAAGCCAGAAGCTGAGACTGTTTCAGTCGAGTTAGTATCTTCAGTTTACTTTACGAACTCCGAGAAAGCTTATCAGCTCATCACTCACTATTCCAATTCTTGTCCACTCGTTAGAGTGACTTTCACAGTGTCTTTTGAAGTGATATCGATTATTTGTAACTCAATCGCAGCCATTTTATCGGGATAATTAGTCACTATGTCAGCTTCTCCCAGAAACACTCAAAAGCAGTAACTTAATCATTCTCGAGATTCCATATTTCCCCAGAGTTCGGCATCAACAAGTCAAATTCCGACTTTCATCACGTGCTCTGAATATCCGAGGGCCAATAAAGTTTTGGTAAACGCACTCACAAAATAAACCTTAAAAGCTCCAATCAATACAAATTCGAAAAAAGGGAGTGAGTTAGGTGGTGTTACTATGCATTTTGGGTATTAAGCTGTGACCACTAGGTTATATGAACTAGACTATTAAGTAACTGTTCTATAATTGGGCTTCCAAAGATCAACCTCATCACTTTACGCATAAGTACCCCGGGAATTTAAGGTCTGTGACTTGCTTCCTGTCAGCTTCCATAACCACGTATCAGGTGATTAGTATTGCTCCGTATCAAAACCATATAAAAGAAGTCATCTCCACACCAGAACCAAGTGTTGTGATCTTATTTTCCCCAAGATAATTATAATCGTAATGCCAGAACACCCAGCTCCACGTCGTGCCAACTCTGCAGAGTTATTAAACACCAGCAGTGCCAACCAATCATCAGATTTCATCAACATTGATCATCCACCAGCTCCTTCTGAAACACCAGATCCTTCATCGTTCTTCCCCTTGCAAAGAAGATCAAGTAGTAATTATCAAACTGCGTTACTTGGTGATCAATTACAAAATGTCAAATTCAATTCATTGAACAAGACACATGGTCAACCTATTGCAGAAAAAGATCCATTAGCTGATGAATCATATCAAACCCCAGAAAATGTTCAACTTTCAACTATTGAATCAACACATATTATTCATCCAAATACAAATCATACCAATGATGCATCTCATTGGAGCCCTGAAGGCAGCAAAAGAACTTTACAACGTCGTTCCACAGGGTTAGGTGATGAATTAACAAGAGATAATAATGATCAAAGTAGTTTCAATGTTCAGTATCGTGGTTCAGTTTCATATCCACCTCAATCATCTCATAAAGAAGATGCCCCAAACGATCAGATTCCAAGATCTTATCATTCAAATCAACAAACTCCAGTAGAGGAAAAGAAGAATGAACATAATGATTATTTTCCAAGAAGTTTTGAGTATGCTGATTTCAAGAGAAGAATGTCAAAAGATTGATGCTTGAGCTCATTATATACTTCCGTTTCGTTTCAAAAGTTTCATATATCCAAAAAAGCCAGTTGCTGTTAGCTCTATCGCTAAATTAATAACATATTACTTCATCCAATTCTTTAAAATTGTAGATTATTATTGAAAATCAATATGATGTAATGAATATGAAACTCATCACCGACTAAACACCATCCAGACCCAGACGATCTTATAACCTAATTAGCCAGACTTCCAGCAAATAACCACTTAACGATGAACGCGGCAAAGTATAAACGATGAAAGCTAGAGTTCCTACCAAAGATATTAATTATAACCCATCAAAGTCATTTTTTCATCTTTATCTCTCCTTTGAAGTATTGGGTAAGACTGGAATATACATGTCCATATCTAAGATAACGCGTTTGGAAATTTTACGAATTGTTCCGTTGATTTGGAAACATCATGGTCATATGAGCTCACGCGTACAAATTGCGGACGACTCCTGTGCAAAAAAAAGTTCATCCATTAGCAAACCATTGCGTTCTGCCCACTTCAAACATGATATATGTTTCCCTAATGGTATAATCCAGCATGGTTTACACTACGGAATGTTACCACGGTATGTAAACAACTAAACCCCAGTTAATCCCAACCAAATTCCATAATTATGTGCCAATTATGCTTTCAAACCGTTAATCCTTGACGTTACAAGTGTTAATTTTAGCATTTACCAACCTCGAGATCCCGTAGTTTGTCACCAAAAATGAAAAAGCTGGTGGTGTAAAAGCTATTGTAATTTCCTATTTAAGTTAAACAAAAACATTGTTTCCAAGGTAAATAAGGTGGATAAATAACTTGCATGATGCATAAAGACGCATGTATAAATTCACGAATCACATAGAAAAAAAGTGGATTTGGCGCGACGATATGCAGGCGGGCGCACAGATTGCGACCTAAAGTTGTTCATTTTAACCAGCCATCTTGGAAAAACAAATGGTGATACATGATAAAGTCTGCTTTGCTTAATCAACAAGGTCATGTCTGGGTTAGATCGTGCTTCAGATCAAGATCTGCCTTAGATATGATCTGCTTATACAGTGTTGGCTGGCGTTGTAATTAATTACTTTGATCGTGATGAGGTTCTTCATTAGGTGGTTATATATATCCTAGATCTTTCTATAACTCTGGCATTGTCTTGATACCTTATCAACTATACAACACACTCATTACAAACTCACACAGCTCAACAGACAAAGTCACTCTCTTCCACTTACACTCATTATACACATTCATTATTATAATCATTGTTCCTGTTAGCTGCTGTTTTTTAATCACTACAACGCGTTTTACACATTAAGATGACAAAGATTTCACTTTTAGCTGTTCTGCAGCTGATAGTAGCTGTCAGTGCCTTTAACTTAACCACTACAATCACTAAACAAGGCTCCACATTGACACATACAAAGATTCACTACAGTGAAAATGTCCAAGAATCTGGTTCATTGTTTGTCAGCTTGAACGAGACTGAAACTGCTGGTATCCCATTTAACAATGCTCATTTGACCACTACAAGTGCCAGCCGTGGTGCAAACTATACATTCTCAGGTCAATCTGTTCAACCAAAGACCAAGACCACCACAATCACAAACTCTGCCGGTGTTACATCAACTGTTGTTACTGCTTCTCCAGAAGGTGATTCTTCATCCAGTGCCAAAGCTGATGGATCTTCAAGTGCTGATTCATCATCATCAGAATCAGAAGATGTCATCACAACTACCAGAGCTCACACCCAGTACACTGTCTTGAACTCAGAAGTCACTGCAAAGTCCAAAAACTCTGATGGTTCTTCAATTGACGTTACCTCTACTTCTCAGTCAAGAGTCCCAGTTTCCACTTCTTCAAAAGTCTTGACTTTGACTACCAAATTGACCACTGAACCAACTGCTGCTGTGATCTTGGTCACCACTACAGCCACTACAAAGACCTCCACTGTTTACGTTGCCACTGAGACTCCAACATTCACTGAACAAGGAACAAGTGCCTCCGCTGTTACCACTACTGGTGCTGATCCACTATTCAGCAATAGCGTGGTCTCTGAAAAGCAAAAGACATCCATCACTGCATCATTCTCAGAAGCCAAGACCATCACCAGTTCAGTTACCCCCACCTCGATTGCCTCTACAAAGTCTTCATCATCAGCTGTCACAAATCAAGGCTCCACAGTGGAATCTCATTCTCTTTCTACCCACTCAGGTTTCCACAACTCTTCAGCTGCTTATGAAGGTTTGAGCTCCTCAGCTTTGGACAACAGTTCAACTTTGAGTGTGAGCTCACTTTCCCCTGCTGTTTCATCTGGTAACGCTACCCTTGCAACTTCTTCTGCCATCACTTTATCATCATCCTCAGCCACTGCTACTCCATATGTTTCTGGTTATTTACAAGATGGTGAACTACGCTGGGATGTTCACGTTCCAGGTAGTCTAGGAGCTTGGACCGATGTTCAATTGCTTTCAAGTGGTGGTGCTCGTTATGTCTTCACCAGTGTTAACACATCTGTTGATGACTCCAGTGTGGACAATCAAGGTGCTGTAACTGAAGGCTCTATCGATGTCAGTGTTTCTGAGTCCATTGAATCGTCTCAAGACCTCGTGTTTGCTGTTGGTGCTGAAGCTGTTGGTGATAAACCATACTCTGTTGAATTTCAATTATACATCACCACTCCAGGTGCCTTTAGATTCTTCAAGAGATCTACAACTTCCTATGTCTTAACAAATACCATTGATGAAGAAGCCTCGTCTGTTGATTACGGTAAATCATCATTGGCTGGGAACTCTTCAACCATTGCTCCATCAGCATCTGCTTCTTCCACAATCACATTATCATCATCTGCTACATCCTCAGATAATGCTTCATCTTCATCGTCAGAAGCTACTTCATCCAGTGCTGAAACCACCAGTGATTCATCATCATCATCATCATCAGCTACCTCATCCATCGAAGCTGCTGGTGCCACCTCATCTTCTCAAATTTCAGTATCTGCAGCCACTTCAAGCTCTGCTACAACACTATCAACATCAGAAGAAGCCTCCCCATCAACAACCTTCAACCTGTTTTCAGCTGTTGCTACTGGTGCTCCTCCATCGATCTTCCCAAGAAAAGAATTACCTTTGGAACTTCCAGAAGGTGTTTCAAACGATGATAAGCCAATTGAAACAAACAAATTTTGGGGTAATTTGATCCTAGGTGACCAAACTGATGGTGCTTGGACCTATCCATATGGTTTTTACAAATCAACCAATGATTACTATGGGGTTGCCGTCCAACACACCACTGCTTCACAACGTGTCTTTGGTAATTATGATAGCAAAGGTAATGCCGGTTACTACTACAATCCTATTGATATCGGTTCATTTATTTTCTCTGCTGATGGATTTTCCAAAGATAGCTTTGGTATGGATATCACTGATATGAAAGATATGTCAACTTTGGTTACATTGTTCAACAAGGAAGATTCACCAGAATCAAGTTTCATTGATATCTCATTGGTTCAAGGTATGGGATTCGCTACTGCTGTTTATAATGGTGATTTAACCGCAAACTTAAACTCAGTCATTGGGTTTTCTAAATTGGTTAAAGAAGAATCATCTTCATTGAAATCATCAATCTTGAAATATCGTGCCACTTTGAACAATAATGTTGACTGGTTAATCTATGTCACTTTACCATCTGATGCTTCAGATTTTTCATTATCAGTTTCAGGTTCATTTGCAATTGAAGGTTCCAAGGCTATTGATGGACTTATCATTCAAGTTGCTCCAGCTCCAAAGAGTGGTGAAGTTTATTACGATCAAGCTGCTGGTACATATGTCACTGAAGCTTTAGTTCAAGGTACATCTGATGGTTCATCTGCTTCATATCAATTCAAATACACCACAAAGGGTGAAAGTTCATCTGGTAACCCAATCATCTTTGCCCTACCACATCATTTGAATTCCTTGACTTCTACTACAAGTCAAAGATCTACTGGTATTTCCTTGGATTCAACTACAAAGGGTAAAATGTATGCTTATTTGACAGATACCTTGTCATTTCATGATGATTTCAACACTGATGTTCAATGGTTACCATGGTCTCAACAACTGAACAAAGAATTATCATACACTGCTGAACAATTGACTTTATTAGCATCTGTTGCCAATGAAGAATTAAATGTTGATTTCACTTCATCTACAAAGGGTTTAACAACTTATTATGCTGGTAAGTATTTGGATAAGTATGCTTATATCCTTTTGGTTATTGATGAAATTATTCAAGATGAATCTGCTAGAAATTCAACTTTGGAAAACTTGAAAGATGCATTTGAAACTTTTTTCGATAATGACCAAGCATTCCCATTGATGTATGATACTCGTTATGGTGGTGTTACATCTACTGCTGCACAAAATGGTGATACTGGTGCTGATTTTGGTGGTCCATATTACAACGATCATCATTTCCATTATGGTTATTTCATTCATGCTGCTGCAGTCATTGGTCATATCGATTCAAAACTTGGTGGTTCATGGGCTCAAGATCATAAAGATTGGATTAATTCATTAATTAGAGATGTTGCTAATCCAAGTACAGATGATTCACATTTCCCAGTCTCAAGAATGTTTGATTGGTTTGCAGGTCATTCATGGGCAGCAGGGTTATTTGCTGCTGGTGATGGTAAAAATGAAGAATCATCCTCTGAAGATTATAACTTTGCTTATGGTATGAAATTATGGGGTAATGTCATTGGTGATGAATCAATGGAAGCTAGAGGTAATTTGATGATTTCCATCATGGCTAAATCATTGAATGACTATATGTTATTCTCTGATGATAATACCGTTCAACCTGATGAAATAATTGGTAATAAAGTCAGTGGTATCTTATTTGATGATAAAGTTGATCACACTACTTGGTTTGGTAGTAAGACTGAATACATTCATGGTATTCATATGCTTCCAATTACCCCAGTATCTTCAGTGGTTAGAGGCCCAACATTTGTTCAGGAAGAATGGGATCAGGTTATATCTTCTACACTGAACAATGTTGACAGTGCATGGAGAGGTGTTTTGAGATTGAATCAAGCTCTAGTCGACCCATCTTCATCATACAAGTTTTTCTCACAAGATGATTTCTCAAATGATTGGTTAGACAATGGTTTGAGTAGAACTTGGGCTTTGGCTTTCAGTGGTGGTTTAGCAAACTCCACTTAGACTTTTTAGTTGTTTTTATTTGTTTGTTTTATTGTTTTGCTTTTTCTGATTACAGTCTACAATTACTTTTCTCTTAATGTTGACACTAAAGTCACCAATAGGTTTTCATATTTATATATAGGGGTATATCTTTAATTAATTGATATTATTAGGTTTATATTATAATGTTCAATTGTAACTAGTAGTATATTCACATTTCAAGCAGCATTTGAGGTAAAAGATCATGAGCTCCGGTGTGACTTCAAAAAATGTGTAAAGTACTTGTGATAAAGTCCATTGTTCGGCAGAAGTCTAGGAGATTTTGTGCTCAGACTCAAACCCAATTTGATCCATCGTTCACAAATTGAGCATTTCAGATGCATATCGACAAACTTTCTCGTTTTTGAGGTGTATAAAGAGCAAGGTAATTCTATCAAAGCGGGTGGTGTTCCTTTATAAGTGCCATTGGGTATGAGAACACCATGTGAGAACGCCATATGTTGATTGAACTTGGACTTTGGGATCCAATTTTTACCACGGCATAGACGACACAAAATCTCGGTTCTATTTGAGAACTTACAGCTTCTACTGTACCTAGCCTGTGTCAAATTCTTAATGAAAAGCGAACGGTTCATGAATGTGCTGTCAGAGGTTGTCGTTCCTTCAGATGATTTAGGGCAATGTTTATTCTTATGATAATAAAACAAGGGATCACAACCTTGCAATAGACTTCGTTTGACACGATGATGTTGAAATGTTCTGGGTAGCCATGATTTGTCTGGAACACGGTTGAGATTGGCAAAGTATGAAATTTCACCGTCTGTTTCATTCAAGTGTTCAGGTTTGATGCAAATTGAATCCTCCAACTGTATTCCATATTCTTTATTTCTAAATTTTGGCAGCTCATCAAGAATTAAATCACCACTTTTCTGAGAAATACTGCGAAAGCTTTTTTTAGATTTGGAATGAAACGAACTGACACCATTTGTTTTCTTCCAAGTTTTGATAGAATGAATCTGACTATTTTCTTTGAAGTTTTCATCAAACTTGTCTTGCGCATCAAGGACTTTTGAGTTCTCAAAGTTGAAGGATCTAAACCTCAGTAGAAGTGTTGTTGGACCTTCTGATAGCAGCACTTGATCTTCTTCTTCTGATTTGTTGTTCAATTGTTCATCATCAATAATAGCACCACCATCTGCAGCTGATTCTATCCAGAGTTTGATTTGCTCTTTGCTTGCCTGAAATAAGGCATTAGACTGGAATTCAAGCCACTCTTCAGTGAATTCTAGATTCCCCATTTTGAATACCAGTTCGAACTTTTTGAACCTAACCAAGATGACCCTTAAAGTGTTGTAATGAAACGTAGCAATATTGTAGCACTTTCAACTTTCAACTGCTGTTCTATAATTGAATCGTACAGCCTATACTACCAGAACACATAATGGCTGGTAAACGAATAGATTAGCTCATGTTTCTAGATTTTGTCTTTGTGTTAATTACAAAGTTGTTTTTGTAACTTGAGTAACTAATCTCAATAAAAACCACAATAAAAACCACAAAACCATTTGTTATTCAAATGGATTTTTGAGGAATAGATGTGACTTTTTTCGCGAAGCGAGACCTCCCGCTTTTTCTAGTCCCGGGTCTCGGGATATAAGGTGCGGACTTCTTCGGCATTTGAAAGGTTTATATATAGCATCAACAGATTCTTGATCTGTATTGAAGATTTGATACATAATTATCAATTAAGTTTGATTCGAGCTCCAATAAATATTTCAAATATCGTTACATATTAGTATTAAAGCCGATGATGCCCTTCGTCAGCCATAATTTTATTTGAAGTTGTGAGACCTCCTTCATATAATCTCGATATTTAAATTAAAGCTCATCGCCTTATACTAATTGACCTGCTCATGGTCGAAGATAACTCCCTAGCCAAAGATAGATCCGCCTACTGGAAGATGAGGAACTTTGGGCCTTTAAAGATTGAAATTGATTTCGAAGAAGAGCGAACCAGCCGATATTCGAATCGCGTTCAAGTCGAGAATGACCAGCAAGAATAACTGATCAATTATTATAGTGACTAATTGATAATCATCAGTGTTCATATCAGTCGGGAAACCTATTATGTGATCTAATTATATAGAATTATTAAGCTATACGCCTTTTGTTTCAATTCTTTAGGTCAGCAGAGTGACTTCTCAAACATTTTATCCATGTCATATCACAGCTTTTGCTATGCAATTAACACTCGATTCCTAGAACCAAAATGTTAAGCAAAAGTTATGAGCAGTTGATCTCCTTGAACTTGTAATAAACCAGCTTAATTATGTGTATAAAGTATCTCACAACGTTTGTACAGAAAATCGATTTAATTGTAAATTTGGTTTCTAATTAAATAGTTGTCGACTTCACGGTAGTATAACGAGTTAACAATTGTGATCGAATCGCTCAATGATCTCATGAAAATCATTTGATTAAATATAAATCCAACCTCTCAACTAGCCTGACTGACCTAAGTATTGTTATAACAAATAACAAGGATTATGATTTTTGGACCACACGAATTCATATGAACTCGTTGGTTTAACACTCGAGTGTTTAATATTGTAAGCTCCTTATGACGAGTTTTCCCCAGCCTGAGGTAGAGCATGATTGCAATGATATGTTTAATCAGTCGACAAGAAACTGAATACCAAATCTTTGTTGTAATAATAGGTTTTAACTCAGCTTTAGATTCATATACGGGTTGCTAAACATATGTAGTGATCCAAACTAATTACGTTCGACCTTCGGTTGAAGCCTTAGACCACATAAGGCGCTCTAAAGTTAGGTCCTCAAGTACGTTAATATGCAAGCACTCTGATGCACGTTACAGCGGAATGACGCACACAAAGGACAATCCTTGCGAAAGAACTTTCCAGTTAAAGTTTGCTTGTGCTTGTTGGCCGTTTTTTGAGGAACCTTGCATAGCGCCTGCGTAGTGCCTCAAATGTAGGATGCAGCTTGCATGCATAGACCAGTCGAGCAAAAACTTTAAAATTTCATGTTGGTTGCAAGTTGCCACCAGTGTTCAAATTTTATTTTTCAACATGTGGTAATAAGGATTTGAAACAATTCAAGAACGCCATTATGGTAATGAATTTTGATATGGAATTAGAATACAAAGACTCACACCAGCTTTTGAATCGTTCCATCTTCTTTAAACGGAACCAATATGATATGTACCCATTCATCAGTCTAAAATTCCGGACGCTCATGGGTGTGTCGGGACGCGAGATCATGGATTCAAGGCTATGACTCCATACATTTAGACTGCAATTGCAAACTGGGTTTTACCCAATTTTAACAATTCCATAACTTTTAACGTCAAAGAGCCTGGTGAGTAAATTTTGAAGGCATAATCAGCGCTGGAAGTATGCAAAAGTTCAGGTAATAAATTATTTATGATCTTAATGATCACCGTTTAGTGCTGCGATATGAACTGTTTTTGAAGTGGCGTAGGCTCGTCATTTTTTGACTGAAAGCAACCACTGACCAGTCAAGCATTCCTCAACATTTGCTGTAGACTCGTATCTAAACTATATTAATAGAATCAGGTCACCAATACTGGGGTAGTAGAAAATTTTATAGTTACATTCTAGTAATCCCATTCATGACTTCGTTTACACGATCACCGAGGCCCAGATTCATATTCATAACAAGCATATTACGTTAAACTCCTCAATTGAGATACCATTATAGCTGGAGTTTATACATATCAGGTGTTTCAATGTTTGCACTTGCGATTATCTTTGCGAGTGCTCTGTTCGGAAGCTTGATTTACATGATATATAGCTAGGCATGATCAACCATGTGTTCTTTGAAAAGTACAGGAATACAACTTTTTACCGAGAATTGTGATGTAAAGCAAGCTGTATATTTTAAGCTAGCTGAAGCTGAATGTGAAGAATTGTCAAAATCTCAAAATCTAGGCAATTTGATAATGGTTCAGATCTGGCGTCAAGGGAATAAAATATCCTGAGTCTTGTTTTCCAAATGACTTGATTGAGGCCGAGTTCTATTTTAGAATCTTGGACTCTTGAAGCTTCCATACTTTAACGCACCTATAAAAGGACTTGCGTATGTTGATTTACGCGTCTCAACGAAATAATTTAACCGATCAAAAAGACTCGCCTGTAGTTTGAACTACTACAATCTCAAAAGACAATTATTTATCAAGATATATTAAGTTATTGGCGGAATACATCAAATGTGAAAATGGTGATGGTGGTACGATGATGAATTATAAGATACTTCGCTGTATTTATAGACTCATGTCTTAGTCTCGGGATGCAAAAATTGTACTTGTGCTGGTAAAGCTGATAAGAAATACTGTCTGTTAAGATGGTGGTCAGTTTGATCATCTAGTTTGCATGTAGTATACAAATTTCACAGACTTAATATGTTGGTGAGGAACAGTCTCAGGATACTTTTATAGGGTGTGCTATCAGTGGCCAGTGGTGAGTTTTTGATGCTATTTCAATTATTAAACTTACCGCAAGATTCGTGTGAATCTGCCATAATTTAAACATATCGTGACACAGTCAAAGACAATTATAATAGAAGAGCAGATCAACATAATAATTCATGCTTTTAAATATTGAAGTACGGTCTAGCTGTTACAGGTCGCTAACTTGTTTTGTTGATATCGCAGATTGAGATAACACACTTCAACCAGGACCAATTCAATAGTGATAAAATGTATATCACCGTTTCATGGTTAGGCAACTAATAACCAGAAGATCTATTAACACCTATGAGGCAAGCATTGACTCTAGTGGAAGATATAATATTAGACATATGATGATCCAGTTTATCAATTGCATGCCTTGTTAATTAATCTGTACCCGTTGACGATATATGATTCATGAAATTACCGGAAAAACTTATTTGGTATTGATCTAATGTTACAAATGCAATTATTCCCCAAGGAAACGAGACCTATATATTATATTAAGAATCTTTATTGACCAAACACAGAATTTTCTGCTCAAATAGCATATCGATCATTTTTTTCATGATTCCATTCAAATTCACACGCGTCTTCATGTTTGTTTGCTATATATTAATTACTGAACCAAGGAAAATGTCCTTGGACAATGATCTGATATATATATATATATTTTAAGAATTAGTGCATCCATATTAAATCAACCTGTACAAGGAGAACCAAGTCATCTTAACCCTTCAATTTTAAGGTTATAGTTAACTTTAGCAGCGTCTTTTATTAACCTAATTACCATGAAAACATGATATTGTTCATTTATATTGACTTTCATAGCTCATCCACAACGTTATTCAAAATTTTATGAGCCTCATTGTGGATATTGACCAGTAATAAATACATTTGTTGTACCCTCTCTTTGTATTTCAACTTAAAGTTGGTTCAACTTTGGCCCCGTATGTTTGTTTCAAGTGATGAGTGATGAGACTAGAAAAAGTCAAAATGTTGGGCTTTATGTATCAGGAAGTGAGATGTTGTACTGCATGCATATGTATACTGCATCTCCATGCGGTAAAATAGCAAATCCTAAAGGCAAGGGTGCGCAATTTAAACTTTGTAGATTTGATGAAAATAGAGATATATAACAAGCTCAGATTGTCCTTAAAAAACAATCTACTGGTCAAAGGGGTTACTCGTCATATATGATAGCTATCTAGATTTACATACAAAGTCTAGAATATGTATTGTAGTATATTCAAATGAAATCAGATCTACACTTGTACCTGCTTGCTACAAACGGTAAATCACTGACTAGTTCGGGATTAAGCCTACACTAATACACGGTTTGATCATCTAAAACTAAAATAAACCCTCTATACATGGGTCAATTCACATCCATTTAGAATTTTCACACAGTATTCTTGTTACTTTATGAACCTCACTTCATGGAGAAATGAAACTGTGGGACTGTTTGAAATCTGAAACTTTACCCAAGGCCCAAGGGTTTCTACATTTCAAATGGCCCCGTAAATATGCAGGTTCCTAATGCTGCTGCAGATTATTTTAATTCTCTCACGCACTAGGAAATTCGTACAGCGCAATAAGCTGGAAATGCCAGCTTGCAACAAATTTTCAAACCGGCTGATTATCACAAGGTCTTGTAGGTATGTATGTATATGCAATGTAATGTGATGTACAGCTCGCAAAAAGTTTGCTTTTAACATTTCACTGTTTCGAAACTATAACCATAATCAAAGACATAGACACGCCACTGGAGAGGAGCTCCAAACAGGGAAGGATACTGTGATCACCTCTCCAGTTGTCACTGGATAATATTTTCTTCATCCACTGAAAATCCCCAGGCGATCCCAAGTTTCAGCTCATGGAATCCCAGAGCAGGCTGCGGTCTCGCGCGCTGCAGCAGCACAGTTGGACCGACATACGTCTGCATTGTTGATGTACCTTTGTGAAGTTGATTTTTTAAAAATTCGGCCACTTGAATTTACATAATTAGAGACGACCCAAAGGTTGTTTATAACTGTTTTGACAACCGAAAAACTCAAAGGACAGCAAAAAAAAAAACTTGTTTCATCAATTAACACTTTCACTTCTTTCACAACTAAACCAAAACAAGTTAAATACTATTAGGTGGGAATATTGAAAGATGCCCAAACACACATTAATTTCGCCTCAACAATCAAGAACGAAGCGGAAAACCCCAAATACTCCAAATGTTTTACTTTCAAATGAACCAATTTCATCCGCCACTAAAATATCACCATCAAATATTGTAAATGGAGGACAAGCAAATTTAGTATCATCAGCTGTTAGAGAATATGAAATTATGACTTCACAAACATGGGCACAAATTGGATCATGTTCATTAAGTTTAAATTTATATAAGATTGCCATTAAATCATTTGATAATTCATTAAGGCATGCACCAGATAATGTTGATTCAATAATTGGATTATCAAGAGCTTTGAAATTTGATCAAGGTGTAACTTCTAATCTAGGGTTTAAGCAAACCACTGAATTAATCATATCAGCCATGACTAAATTCCCACATTTAAATAATGAAACTAGATTATGGAAAGAATTAAGTTTATCACATTTAGGGTTAAGAGAATTTGAACAAGCTCACCAGGCTATAACTAGAGCATTAACCTTTGCACAAACTGATACAGAATTGTTATATTTAAATGCAGAAATTTTGCTCAAGTCTAAAAATTATAATTATGTTAAACATGTCTTACACACTATATTATCCATTTATCAAAATAAAGCCACAGAAATGATTACACCAATAGATTATGAAATCATTGGTAATACGCATGGGAAATTAGCACAATTATTTATATTGGAGAATAATTTTAAATATGCTATAAATGAATTTAGATTAGCAATTTCAAATCCATTACCTTCAACACATGATAAATATGAAGAATATGCATCAATTTGGATAAATTTTGCCCTATTGAAAGAGAGATTGAATGAATTTGATGAATCATTTCAAATTATTAATGATGCTATAAAGCATATTGGTCATATTCCAAGATTATTAATTGCAAGAGCATATTTTTTATTAATCCCTACAACAAAGTTTTATGATCCATTATTTGCTGTACAGTCTTTAGAGAATGCTATTGAAGAACAACGTAAAAATGATGAAGATAATACAGATTTTTTAACATGGTATATATTAGGAAGGGCATATTCCCTGATAGATTCACCAAGATATGCATATGATACATTTCAAATTTCATTGGGTAAAGGTCCTAATTCACCATTACCATGGTTAGCTGTTGGATCATTATATTTAAAATTGGGACAATTACCAGATTCACTTGCAGCATATTCACAAGCTGCTAGATTACAAGTTGAAGGACCAGATGCTACCGTATCACAAATCATTGCTAGTGCTACGGCATGGGATGGATTAGCATGTGTTTATGAACGTTGTGATGATCAAGCTAGAGATGCAGCTGATGCATGTTTAAGAGCCTCTGCTTGTTATGGGAGTGCTGGTGATTTAAGAGCTAGTCAACAAGCTGAACAGAGAGCACATTCTTTAACTGCAGCTTCAAGAGGAGAAGCACCACCGCCAGGATTGAAAGAACCACCAGATACTCCAATTACATTGTTGAGAGATTTAATCGGGATGTCATCTAGAGAGATTAATGAAATGTGTCAAGAAAGTGGACAGCAAGGTCAAGGCGAGGCACAACAACAACAACAACAGCAGCAGCAGCAGCTTCAACAACAGCAACAACAACAAGTTCAACAGGTCCAGGCTCAACAGGCACATCAAGCGCAAGTTCAAGCTCAGCAGCAGCAACAAGCAATACAACAACAAGCCCAAGCCCAAGCTCAACAACAACAACAACAACAACAGCAACAACCTCAAGTTGTCAGATCGGTTCAGTCTACACCAAGATTAGACACACCAAAGCAATTCCATCATTTACCATTACCAAGACAATCCTTAGCTGGACGTTCCAATACCCCAGAGATTAATGAATCATCACCATACCAAATGACACCTCAACAGGCACAACAGCAGCAACATCACCATCCACAACAGGGTCCTCAGGCCATCTACACGCCAATCCCAGGAGCAACACCTGTTGTTCCTCAACAGGGCCAACCACAACAGCAACAAGCACCACCACCACCGCTACATCAACACTCTACCGGCCCCCCAGCAGGCTACGTGATTGACGTGAACCACAGGGGCAGCCAGGGCCCTCATCAACAGCACCAACCAGCCATTATCACACAGGGTCCTCCACCAAATGGAGCAGTCCCGATTCCAGCTCCTCCAGCGATGATGACTCCTAATGGCCAATATCCACCGGGCCCACCTCCAGGATACGCCTATGTCAACGGCACAGCTGGCCAGTACGTGCAGTGGCGATAGTTCAATAGCTATGTTTACGAGAAAATAACGAATATGTATTATACAAGATGCTCATTGCTGTAGCTTCTGTTCCTTAAACACGCTTTAAAATGTTCCTTATAGTTTCGCGTTTTCCATGTTTTTTTGAGGCGAGAACAAACTTTTTCCAGATTTGAAGAAAAGTGAGATGCATCGCGCATGAAAACGGTGATCTTTTAACGAGCACTTGAGTATTTATAAAAGATTTGGGAAGGATTGGATTCTTGTTCTTTTACCAGTATCATTATAATCAGAACAAGAACAGAACATGCACAGAAGCCAGAGCCAGAAAGGGTCGCTGAACGACAAGCCAAAGAGTATATGGAAGTCCCTGGTCACCAACTCTGAGTCCAAACCAAAGGGAATGACCAGATCACATACAATGCTCAACAATAAGAGCAAGAGATCGAGTATGATAATATCAGAACCATCCTCCATACGGAACGGTGGGTTTTCGCAACTGAACAAGAGACTCAGTGTGATCACTTCTTCAAGTCATAAAGACGATAATATAGATCAAAGAGAACGCGATTTTTATTCATCTTTACCACAACATTCTTACCAACCATCATCAGCTACATCTTCCAAATTCTCCAATAGACACAGATCACTATATTTTGGATACGGAGAAACTGGTGACGATGAAGATTCATTGGATTTTGGTAAATCACCAACAGATATGTCGTTCATCAATATGGATCAACAACATTCCGATCAGACAACACAACCAGATATGTTATCTTCAGCTTTGGAAGATTATAAAATATTTATGAATAAATCTCAGAACAACACGGCAAACTCATCAGTACAACCAACACCAACAAATACCCAATTTGAACTTGATACTGCAGATTCAGCAATGTCATCATTACCTTCATTTACCTCTACAACAACTATACAATCAGAAATATCTGTATTACACGTTTCAAATTCATTATGGATAGGTAGTACTATAAATGATATTGATGATGATATAGAAAATGATTGGAACGTCAAAGAATCAGATTATTTACACGAAGTGGATCCACAAATGATTTTTAAAGAAGATGGTCCAATTGAATCAACAAGAAGAACTCCATTGATTTTCATATAAAAATGTGGTTTGGGAATGTATACCGATATTTTTAACTGGATTGAAAATTATCAAGTAATTTATTTTTAATGATATGATATGGATATAAATCATTTGACACATTGTAGAGAACGCCTTGTAACTCATCAAACATCTTGATAAACCTGTCAATTTAACACATTGTTCATAAATTCTTTAAAGGCGGGTTTTTTTCATAAAAGGTCTAGACTCAGCTTCGAAAAGAATGGTCACGTGATAAGGTCCGCTTTTATCCGGGGAAATAATGAACCCATCAGAGCCGATATGGAAATCACACCATTTTTTGTTTGTAAACAGCTCCCGAATATTCCATTCCTTGGCATATACTCGAGATAATATGAGCCACAAAATCATACAATTGTGTCAAAAAGTACCCCGTGTATTACGTGTAGAAATTTCTAGTGCCTTCGCGAAATCTTCATGTATATAGGTGATTTGATTTCGAAGGTTGTAATTATGTGGTTATTCTGTGAAGGGTATACCGGAGAGGTAATTAGGAGACTGTGTATAATTGTTAATATCTAGAAACTTCCAAAGGAGTGATGGTTTGTGTATTTAAACAGATGTGATATTCCTTTCGAAATCAGTATTTGATAATATATTTTAATCAATTCTAACACCTAGCGTCTCATACAAAAATGTCATTTCAATCACCATTCTGGAACTTTTTCGATTCAATTAACGATGAAGTTGATCAATTCAATAGACTATTAGCTTCAAATGGATATGATAATCGTGTAAAGATCTCACCATCTTCCAAAAATGTTCAATCTGGTGATCAAAAGGATACCAAAACCATTCAACCCCAACAAACATCTACGGATAATGATCAAAGATCTTTGATCTTCCCAAGTCTTTTCAATAATTCACCATCATTTTTCTCCAATTCATTTGATATTGTCCCTCCAGTGGATATCTTGGATAATGATGAAAACTATGAACTTCATGTCTCCATTCCAGGTGTATCCAAGGATGAAATCAATTTAAATTTTGATCCAGAAAAAAATGAAATAACAATAACAGGTGAAATTCCAAAACATGCAAATGACCAAAATGTTAAGATTCAAGAACGTAAATCAGGTAAATTTAAACGTCATATTTCATTACCATCAAAACCAAAATTAGATCATGATAATATCAAAGCAATTTACAACAATGGTGTTTTAACTTTAAAAATTCCAAAATTGACAAATGAAAGAACTGATACTCGTCGTATTGAAATTTCATCTTCTGATTCTTGGAATGATGAGACATCGGGGGAAAATTGAATGTATGAAACAATTATTACAATATAGCTTTTGAATATATATACCTATCCATATGATGAATAAGTTTTGAAATTTGAATATATGAATTTATGATCACTATTGAAAGTTTCAAGTTGTAGTTGTTTGTAGGTGTGATGATTGATTACCTCGATTAGATATTCTAGCATTGTGCTCAAACTGTATTCTTTTTTCGACATAATCAAGGAATCCCAAGGAGTATTGTGATTGATATCTGAATGATTGTTCATCTGTGTATTCATTTGAAAGAATTCTCAACTTGTTTAGTATCTGCTGGGTAGTCAATCTATGAGCCTTAGGAATACTACATAGACGTCTAACAGTCTTCGGTATCCTATTGATTGGAAACTTATCTAAAGTTCTATGATAATCACTCTATTTGATAAGTTCTTCAACCCGGTGATGAGAACTTACCCAATTCTTTAGCATATTATTACTTGCAAATTTGTAACGAGTTAAATAATCACTTATTGTAAAACCAAGTAATATCCTGAGCCGTGAATAATGATTAACGATATCAAATCTCTCACCAAGTGTATAACTCTGAGATCTCCAATCACGTATTGGAACATTGATTCTGTTTCTTAAAAGTACTTTTCTAGTATGTCTAGCTAATTGTTGGTAAGGTGTATTTGAATTATCATTAGTAGTTGTTACTGGCCTTGTTTCCGTATGTCTCTGACTTGATGAAGCGGAAGAGTTATTCGAACGACTAGTAGATTCCTGTGTGCTCATTGGAGCTCTTGAAATAGTGGAAGGCGGCGTGTTTGAACCATTAATCACTGGAGTTGTAGAAGGAGGAAGTGTATCTGTAGTTGATGTGTTGTCATTAAGTGATGTCGTACTTGAATTAACGTTCACAGAGTTAGTGGGGCATTGTGAATCATTTTCATTGCTTGAATTAGTATTATGTGATGGTGATGGACTGGTTGGATGAGTTGAAGTACGTGAAGGTGTTTGCTGAATTAATGATGGAAAATCAGGAAGCAATGTGGTTGCTAATGTTGATGGCGTTGATGTCTGTGGGGATTTGGTAGACTCTATCTCGGTATTTTCATTCTTATCACTGAAAATCACAGTGGTCACCTGTATTGCACCGTCACTTAATACTTGGATAGAAATATCAGCAAACACGTTGGCAATTATCTCAGGAGCAAGAGATAAAGAGACACTAGCAGAAACACTTGATTCCGGATTTGAAGATGACGCGTTTGAGGTAACATTTAGCTTGGGAAAGTTACCATTCGATTTCTTGAAGTTGAATGCACTAGAAGGTATGGTTTTCGATAGCCGAACATCTGTAAAATGTTGTTGTTCGTTTTCAACATCTTCCAAGCGTCTTTTACCACCTGTGACAAGACGTTCTGGTTCATCTGAGCTTGCCATCTTGGAAATTATTAACCGACAAGTGCGATCTTTCTGAGCTCTTCAATCTGAATAGTATAGTAGCTGTTAAACGTTGAACTGAAAATTAATACTGGAACTGCCAAAATTAAGTGACAATCATCCGAAAACAGTAATTCCTCTTTCGGTCATTTTCAATGTTTTTTTATTTTGTTTACTTTTCAAAAGAATATAAACATTTGAAAAGAGCTACGCCTAAACAGTCGAAAACTAGGCAAATGTACAGAAGACCAAAGAGCGGGAGCGGTGCTAGTGCTCCCTTCAGACCACCACGTATCAACATACCCAGTGCCCACACCAAACCAGGACCAGCTGAAAGAACTAACAAAGATCACCAAGATGTCGCTAGAAAAGAGAATATAGAGCCCCAGACCGATCAAGTCAAAGCACAACCAACTGTGAGGCCAGCGACAACTGGATTCAAGTCCATGGTACCAAAGAGAACCCTTGTGGTGTCAAACAACGGTAATGAAGTGAAACGGTCACAGAGAGAAGCCATTCCAGGACATGAACGATTCTTTGAAGTTGTGTGGCGGAAACAGACGATGAAGAAGAATAAGACATGGGATGGTGATGGGTTCGTCATTCTCACGTCGAGCTATGTCTCGTTGAGGCTGGATGACTCCTCACGATACAAGGAAATCAATAGACAGTTGAATGTATCACGATTCACCACAGATGGTGTCTTCCCCATGGGTAGTTACGAAGTGGAAGTCAGTAGTGAAATCACAGACCAAGACGAGATTGAGAAACTCAATTTTGATGCAAAGATTGGTCAGGGTACATCTATATCATCTCAAATACCCTATGTCAAAGAAGAAGCAAAGCCAGTGGTGCCCATAATTATTAAGAAAGAGACTAAACCTGTGAACAAACAGTTCAAACAAGTTGTACCCACTGATCCAAAACCTTCAAAGGGTGAGCCACTATATGATCCAAATACAGAGGGTGCCACTGTAATGCCAAAACGTCATAGTTCCGATACAGATGTTGTTGTTGATCCATTTTTGGGAAAAAAATTACGTCCTCATCAAGTTCAAGGTGTCAAGTTTCTATACGAATGTCTTATGGGCCTTAAGGGATTTGATGGACATGGTGCCCTACTAGCAGATGATATGGGGCTTGGTAAAACTTTAATGACAATCACCACGCTGTGGACACTTTTGAAACAATCACCAAAGGGGTTTGATCAACCTGCAATAAACAAAGTTCTTATTGCATGTCCCGTCACATTGGTGGCTAATTGGAAACGAGAGTTCAAAAAATGGTTACCGATGAATAGGCTCAATGTGCTTACTTTAAATTCCAAAAACACAATAGCTAGAGATAAACAAGATGTTAAAAATTTCGCTAGAACTAAGGTTTATCAAGTTATTATTATGGGCTATGAGAAAATCCTCAATATGAAGGAAGAATTGGCATTGACAAAGTTTGACTTGTTGGTTTGTGATGAAGGTCATAGATTGAAAAGCAATTCAAATAAAACTTTACGGGCTCTCAACTCGCTTGAAGTGGACAAAAAAATTCTATTATCGGGAACTCCAATACAAAATGATTTATCAGAGTTTTTCAACATTATCGATTTCATAAACCCTGGAATCCTAGGTAATTTTAACCAGTTCAAAAGAAACTTTATGAACCCAATTCTCAAATCAAGAGAACTAAATTGCACAAGTCCCCAAATGAGAGAGAAAGGAAATGAAAAATCACAAGAGCTTATTGATATAACCAAACCTTTCATTTTGAGACGTACAAACTCAATCATGTCGAATCATTTACCTCCTAGAACTGATGTTGTCTTATTTTGTCGTCCAACAAATATGCAAATAAATCTTTTCAACGAGGTTGTTGGATCTCATACATTTGCATCAATGATCACTAGTTCGGCCGCAACGAACTCACTAGGATTGATCACCATGTTCAAAAAGATTTGTAACTCCCCGTCATTGATCAAGGATGATAAATTGTTCAGGCAAGTTACTGATACAACGGTATTACATCAAGTTAACAGTGGGAAATTACAGGTCCTTACTGAATTGCTAAAGGAAATTTCCTCCAAGACAGACGAGAAACTGATCTTGGTGTCAAATTACACTCAAACTTTAGATATACTTCAAGACCATTTATCAAAGTTGAATTTAACATACCAAAGACTTGATGGATCGACTCCCAATAAAGATAGAGATTCCATTGTTAACACTTTCAATAGCAGCTCATCCAAATCAAATTTTGCATTTTTATTATCATCAAAATCTGGTGGTGTTGGTTTAAATCTCATTGGTGCATCAAGACTTATATTATTTGATAATGATTGGAATCCGTCAGTGGATTTGCAGGCAATGGCAAGAATACATAGAGATGGACAAAAAAGGCCTGTTTTCATTTATAGATTGGTGACCACTGGTTGTATTGATGAAAAAATTCTACAACGTCAATTGATGAAGAATAATCTTTCTGATAAATTTTTAGATAACAAAAAAAATTCAAAAGATGATTTATTTGATGCAAGTGATTTGAAAGACTTATTTACATTAAATTTGAAAACTAAATCAAACACACATGATTTAATAGATTGTGATTGTGGTGGTGAAGGTAATGAAATTACGATCGATGAAATCGAAAGTGATGAAGAAGAAGAAACAACGCCGGAACTAGCTACAAAATCAAACAGTTGGGTATCTGCCTTAGAAGTTAAAAATAACTCTACAGATGAAGTGCAAGAGACTTCCAAAACCATGAAAAAATGTCTTGTCGATTACAGACATATTGATCCTGCGTTAATATCGTTAAACGAAGACATTGATGTTGGTGATACAATTACTGAAAATATCGTTAAAAGAACATCAAATTTAATAACTTTCATCTTGACAAAAGTTAATAAGTCGACTTTATAAAACGTCACCTACATTAGCATAGCATATAAAACAACTCTCTTCAATGAATATAATGACTTAATTTATTAATACATTTCTATAATCTATTCTATTTTTGTTGCTTGAATCTTGCCTCTGCGGCTCTTGCCCTCTGTTCTCTCATCAATCTCATTCTTTGATCATCACTTAAAGAATTCAAATTAACTTGTGTCAAACTAACACCACCCAAAACTTTATTCCCACTAGTATGTCCCCTTTTAATTTCTTCCCTTTTGGCAAGTTCCTCTTTCAACATTTTTTGCTTTTCTTGTTCTTCAGATTCCTTCTCTTGTTTCTCTAATCTTTCCACTTCATCACGACTAATAGGTTTACCAACATGTGCCTTTTCCCAATCAATGGAATCTTCACCAATTTCGTGTCTTGCAATCTGGAAAGCTTGTCTTGTTTGTTTATTAGCACTTAAATCATATGGCGCTTTGTCATTTTCATTTTGAATGGTTGGATCAGCCTTAGCAGTCTTGATCAATATGGGTATTAGATTCTTTATTCCCTGAGATGCAGCAAAATGTAATAATGTCGGCGTGGTGTAGTACTCTTTTGTTGGTTCTAATTGGAAATTTGCAGAAAGTTTATGCTTTTTAAGATATGTGATCAATACAGGACCTCTTGATTTTTTCAAATATGATATTAGCTCATTGGTATGTTTCTCCTCTGGTGTGACTTGTTGAGCCTCTTTGGCCTTTTGCACTCTTGATTGTTCAAATTGCTCTTGTTGCTGCTTTTGTTTCAATTTTTTCCCATCAATTTTAGGCTTTTCACTTAAATTTAAATAAGTTAATCCGATCCATACTCTTTTCAGTTCTGAGGTGGTGGCTCTTTTAGTGGTGAATGGGAAGCTTCTCAATCTTTCATCATTGTTTTGCAAAACAGCATTTTCATATCCGACAATGATATTTCTGTTTGATGAACCATTGGCCCTAATGAATATAGATTCACAATCATTCAATTCCTTTCTCCAAGATTGTAGGAGCTCTCTTACTTCATTTTGTAGGGCAATTTCATTATGTCTACGTAAACTTGAACCGGCAGAGTTTGCCTTACCTCTGGAATTATCACTAGCACTTTGTGCACCACCTTGTTTACGTCTAGTTGTATAACGATGGAACGATTTGGAAGCAATCAAATCCACGCTTTGTTCCAGAATGTTTTCACCTGGCTTAACTGCGTTCCCCTTTGTAGATTTCGGTTGATGATTTATTATTGCACCTGCGAAATGACCACCACCAATCATCAATAATGCTGATTTCCCTGGTTTGGAAGATTTCCAATTCTTCAAAGACTCTATTGGGTCTTCTAGTTGTTTGATGCTGAAAAGTGACTTGTATACACCAAAAAGTTTATCCTCTGGTAACAAGGAAGATTTGAACAAGACATACGGTGATCTAGTTGCAAGATGACTTACAACACTATCTGATTCTTGGACTTTAAGATCCTCTAATTTCTGAACATTCTTTTCAAACAGAGTCTCTAATTTATCCTTCTTGTAAGCATATATATCACCATTCTTATCCTCTTCTTCGTCCTCTGATTCGGTCTCACTTGAGTCTGAGCCAGATATACTTTCATCCAAATCACCAGCTAATTCTTCAAATTGTTCTTCGGTGAGCCTAGGCAACCCTTTCAAATCTCTCTTTATGTTTAATCTGTGCAAGTCAGACTTGTAGTAGCTCTTATCCTTCACTTCTATACTAGGCGATGGTGTGCTTTCTTGGTCTATTTGCTCCAACGCTTCACTCGTCAACTTTTGTGGCAAAACTTCTTCAGTTGTGGAGCTATCAAAATACATCAATTGCAAGGAATCGAGCACTTTGTCGGACAATTTGTACACAAATGTCTCTTCAGGTTGAAACGATGCTTTTGTAGACATTTTGTTGATCTTGTGTCTCCTATTGTGCTTATGACCTGATTGTTGTTGATGTTGGTTCTAGTACAATCTCAGTATGTTTTTTTTTCATAATATTTCCGAGCTTCTTGAAAAATGTAAGCAAGCAAAACATCAGAGAACAAACTTCTGGAAACTTCTACGCAGATTCGTTAAATATACGATGTATGGTTTTATTTATTTATAAACAAGGGAACTTTTTTTCTTTTATTGACCACCAAATCTGTGACACTCTTTCAAGAAATGACGAATCTTTTCAGGTTCCATGAATGGATGAGTACCGTGACCAAAGTTGATGATGTAGTTTTGCTTACCACCGCCAAATCCTTTGATCATTTCTTCAACTTTTCTAGTGATAACTTCATCTGAACCATAGATGGTACCTGGGTCCAAGTTACCTTGTAAAGTAACTCTACCATTGGCGACTTTAACAGCTTGTTCAGGCTCATATAACCAATCTAATGAGACAGCGTTATAACCAGAGTCACATAAATCATCAAGGGCATACCATGAACCTTTAGCGAAAATAGTGACTGGAATTTTCTCAGTGATTCCCAATTCTTTCAATTTGGCTGGTAATTTAGCAGAAATTTGTCTGATATAAGGTAATGAAAATTCTCTAAACTCTTTTGGACCTAACTCACCACCCCATGATTCAAACACTTGTAACATCTGAGCACCTGCTTTTACTTGGTGAGCCAAGAAATCGATAGCAACATCTGTTATTTGTTGTAATAATAGATGTGATTCCGTTGGATATTTATAGATCCATTCTTTAGCGAATCTGAACAATCTTGAACCACCCCCTTCGATCATATAAACCATAAGAGTCCATGGACCACCACAGAAACCTAATAATGGTACTCTACCTTCCAACTTCTTTCTTGTTAAAGTGATAGCTTTAAAAGCCCAGTCAAGTTCCTTGGTAACATCAACAACTTTGTTCAATTTTTCCAAATCTTCTGGTTTTCTCAATGGATCAGTGAAATGTGGACCTTGCTTATCCACCATTATGACATTCATACCCATAGCTTGCGGTATAACCAAGATATCACTAAATATAATGGCTGCATCGATTAATCCATCAAAATGATCGATTGGTTGAATAGTGATGGTACTGGCAATTTCAGCATCTCTACAAGTCTCAAAAAAGTCACGGCCATCTTTAACCTCATGATACTCTGGTAAATAACGACCAGCTTGTCTCATGATCCAAATTGGAGGTCTTTCAACTTTTTCACCTGTTTATCGAGGTTAGCAATCATATAATGTCCCATTAAGAGAACTCTTTGTACTTACCTCTTGCGGCTCTCAATATCAAATCATTTTTCAAAACTGGAAATTCAGACATGTTGTTAAGTATAAATAATCTTTAAAATCCTAGTTCTATAATCACAAATCAATCTTGTTATCAGCCTGGGGTGCCCATTGAATATTTTCCAAATGGTTATAAAAAAATAAGCTATACGCGACACGCAGAAAATGACAGATTGTTTGTTACGGGACACATGTTAATAAACAGGTATGTAATTAATGTGTATATAAATATTCTATTCAATGTGCTCTTGTTCTGGTTTATCATTCCATGCCTCATGAGTAACAGCCATTCTTTGATGAGCATATAATGGTTTTTGCTTGGCAAGTTTTCTTCTCAAAAAGTTTCTTTGGAAATCATCCCAAAATTCACGAACTTGATAAGTTGCATGTTGAGACATTGGCACATCAAAAACTTCGTCTAATTCTTCTAAAGTTTGACCTTTTGTTTCAGGGACAAATAGCAGAGTTAAGAACCATCCGATAATGTTCCATGTCGCATAGAAACAGAATCCACCAGTTGGAGTGAATCTATCAATCATTGATGGCCATGTTATTGCAATGACAAAATTCCAAAACCATAAATTACCAATCAAAAGTGAACTACCCAAAGTTCTAATATATAAGGGGAAACATTCTGAAGTATAAGGGAAAGTCACCACACCGGATCCAAAAGAGTAAAAACATGTGAAAAGATATAACCCTAGTGTAATGGCACCAACACGACCACTTTGTTGATCAGTTGGAATCAAGAATGAAAAAGCTGTTAAAAACAAAAAAGCAGACATGAATGGGAATGTAATTAATAATAAAAATCTTCTACCAGCTTTATCAATTGTGAAAAAGGCAGGGATGGCAAACAGTGTATTGATAAACCCATAACCAACACAAACACCAAGGGCACTTGTTTCTGAATAATTAGCTTCAACGAAAATTGTCGAGGCATAGTAAGCAATGATATTGATACCATTGAATTGTTGCATAAATGTCACAATGAATGCTGCAATCAATGCATTTCTATTGCGTCTAACGGTAAACATTTCTCTAATTTTGGTCATTGTTGGTGTTTCCAATCCAGCTTCTTCTTGTAACAGGACATATTGATAAAAACAATCTCTTGCTGCACAAATATCATTATTTCTAATAGATTTTAACGATTCAAAAGCATCCAAATAACGTCTTTTACCCATCAACCAACGAGGAGATTCTGGTATGAATGGAATTTGAAACAATGCTAAGAAGGCAGGAATCATTGCAGATCCCAACATAATTCTCCAATTTAATCCACCAGAAATACCATGATCCGGAACAGAATAAAATGCAATTGAGAAAACATAACCAATTGCAATACCAAAAGCCGTAAAGAATTGCCAGAGCATGGCTAAAGCACCACGGATTGGTGCAGGTGCAGTTTCAGATGCATAAACAGGTACAGTGGCAGATTTTGGTCCAATACCAAAAGCACCTAAACATGCTCTTGCAATAAATAA
Source organism: Hansenula lynferdii (assembly GCA_030582155.1). NCBI lineage: Eukaryota > Fungi > Ascomycota > Saccharomycetes > Phaffomycetales > Wickerhamomycetaceae > Hansenula > Hansenula lynferdii. Next base: position 52,585 of record JAKTWT010000061.1, on the reverse strand, counting down.
ATGATACCAAGTATTAACAAATCCTTGCCAAAAACATGTAAGTGCACTTACTAAACATGACCAAAATATAACCTTTTTACGACCAAACTTTTTATTCGCTGGATCTGTAAATAATGTTGCAACAAATGCACAGAATAAATATGGAGCAGCATTAACAAGACCTTCTAACCATCTATTTCTTTCAGAATCTTCACCAATCCCCAAAGCCTTTGGATAAAATAATAAAGCACCACTAATCACAGTTTCATCAGCACCTTGAGTTGCAGCAGCCAATGAAATGGAAAAAATCACTTGGTATAATTTTCTAGGTATTTTCCATGGATTATGGATTTCTTGATGAATAACTTGTTTCTCTTCATCAGTTAAAAAACTCATACGATTATAACCTGTTGGATTTCTTGATAGAGCAGCTGCACGAGCAAATAGTTCAGGTTGAGGTAAATCATTCTTTAATGCGAAATTTCTACCCATATTCATAACTTGTTCCTCATCATACTGTGCCAAAATGTTATCATCTTGAACTTCATCGTTTCCTTGACCATTTTTTTGATTTGGATCATATTCAAATTTTTCACTTTTAAAATCTGGTGAAGAAGACCCATCATCTTGGAAAATTGCATTTGATTGTGGTGGATGTTCGTCGTTATGTATACTGATTTTATCACTCATTTTGAAGAGTTACAGATTAGTAAACCGAAAAATACATTAAAGCCATGTACAATTTCCAGATATTTATACTCATAGCCTATCAATTATAGAGCAATGTTGGATATTCGGTACTTAAAACTTATTGTACAAATGAAATACGGTAAAATAAGCTTTTTCAAGTTCTTGTGCATAAACGTCAGACAGCTACTGCTCCAACCAAACTACGGAAAGTTACCATTAAACCTGCAATTATCCAATTTTTTTAGTACATAATTAATGCTTAAAGTCTAGGTAAGATTGTACTGTTATTGTTCAGGTATTTTGTGCTGTTTTCTCATGTTTCCAACTCCACTTGTTCCTATTTCCCCACTAAATTTGGTGGTATGCTCTCCGGATAAACTTGATTGCTGTCGAACGCAAAGCTCCGGAGAAATTGGAAGGCTTGGGACAATAAGTTAATTACAAATGTTTATAATACATATGATCATCGTTATCATTAATAGATTTCATATACACATGATATAGTCTTTTCATTCATCTTTATCCTCTTCCAATTTGACTTTTTTATTGGCAGTCTCTGATTCTAAATCTTGTAATTTCCTTTTCAGTTCTGATTCACGCTCCCTATTTGATCTCTCAGTGGTCTCTAATTCTTGAATACGTGATTTATATAAATCATTAACTAGTTCTAATTCTGAAATCCTTGTTTTCAACTTGGCCAATTCTTCTTCGTGTAATTTTAAAGGAACTGAATCACCACTTGTACTATTTGTACCACTGGTTGATGGAGCTGTAGATCCACCATTTAGACTGAAAGCACTTGGATTACTTATCGAATGTTGTGGACCAAAACTTGGTGAAGAATAAGCATTCAAAACACCAGTATTATGATTTATAATACTTGGTAATTTAGTATTATTGGAACCGTTTGCACTAGGTGTATGACCAGCTAATGCACTTGCAGGTGAATATGGTTTAGTTCTTTCAGCAGTCTCAGCTTCATCTTTTTCATTGGACATTTGATCCAATGCACCAGCAGCAGAAACAACATGAGCCTGAGCTAATTGATGTTGATGAACAACTTGCTTCGGTGTAGTACTCAGCAATAACGGAGAAGTGATCTTATTTAAATTTGGTGCAAATTGTGTTGGTGCAGAATTTGGATGGTGTAATGGTACTTGATGAACTTGCTGTTGTAAATGATGTGGGATATGGGGATGATACTGTTGATGATAAATATATGGAGAATTTGTCGCAGTCTTTGGAGGTTGTTGAGGTTGACCTGCTCCATTTCTTGGTAATAAGGGAACTAATGGTGGTGAATTTTGACCTTGTTGTGGTCCATGTTCATGTTGTTGAAGTTGATGTTGTTGTTGAGACATTGGAGGTGGAGTCTGTGAATTTAATCTTCGATCATTTGGTGATTTCTTCATATTGTGTTGATGTACAGAGAAATCCGGGGTATTTGGATCACTATTACTCTTTGAACTTGATGCTTGATGTTGACCTTGTTGTTGAGCCTGTTGTCCCTGAGGATGTTTAACCCTATTTCTTGATTTGATAACATCAGTTTTCAATGAAATAGGTCTTGGACGACCATGTAGTTTTAAAAATAACCCACATGCATTACACAAGACTTGACCAGTTTCATCTCTTCTCCATAATGGTGTTGTAGAAGTTTGACAATTCTTACAAATTGGTGTGGAAAGATTGGTCTTTGTCGTGGTGGCACCGTTGGAATTTATATGAGTTGTGGTTTTCACATTTGGATGTTGAGGATTTGGACCACTTGGTGGAGTTGTTGATTGTAAATGCAATGGCTGTTGATTTAAAGCTTGCTGTGGTTGAGGAGCCTGTAGTGGGACCTGTTGATGTTGGACATGGGCCAGTTGAGGGATATGTACAGGAGGCAGTGTTGGCTTCAGCTGGTTGATCTGCAAAGGTGGGAGTTGTGTTGTATTGGTGTTGTTGTTGTTTACCGTGGATGATGGTGTTGATGAGTTGGACACATGACTAGGATGAGAACCCTGGTTGGCTGGCAAGGGCATGTTTTGGTATGGGCCCTGTTGATGTTGAACCTCTGACATGGTGTTCTCTGTGGTGGATTGCCTTATCCTTTGACCTTATCTCTTGTTGTTATCTTTATCTCTAGAGATCCCAGTTTGATAACCTTTGTACACGCTTCCCGGGCAAAGAGAAAAACAAAGGGTTGAGATTGAGAAAATAGCAGCTCTTGATGAATTAGAAGTACCCGTTTTGCTGGAGATTTGCAGGCGGGTTATATGAACATTAACCAGTGGAGAGCGAGTGTGGTTTTGCTGTGTTGCGGGAGTCAAGTTACCTAAATCAGCTGATTGTGGAATTGATTGTTTGTTGGTTATGTGTGCAGAGATATCAAATCTGATTGAAAAAAATTGTTTGCATTTTCTTCACTTGGTAAAAAATTTTATCTTATCGAAAAAACAATTGGAAAATGTGCCGAAACGGGGAACTTGCTGTTTGGGGAAAGGAGTCTTTGAGCGGCATTATCTCGCCATGTGCTGAGAATTACTCAGCGGGCTTGGGCTATTGCAGCATTACTGGCCTGTTTCTGTGTAAGTCTCAGCACACCTCTCTTTCTGGGGCACTGCAGCGGCATTTCTGGAACGGCAAAAGAAGAAAGCGCGGAAACGCTGGAAAAGTGCCCAAACGGGAAATTACTTCAAAGGGGAAATCGGTCACGTGAAAAAGGTCACATGACTTTCCTGATAACCGCCACAATGACTAAAATGATTAGAAATGTGTTTAATTAACCGGGGAGTATTTAGTTGTTGACTTGTATAGATAAATAGCAATGGGTTCCCTTAATGAGTTGTTCAGTTAAAGTATTGGTGTAGGCGTCAGCATTAAAGATGACTTTCCACTACGGTATACAATCATATGACTTCCATACATATTTCAAACTAGGATCATCACAAGAATCATTTGCTCATCAATTCAAAGAACAATTATCCCATGAATTTGCATCAGAAGTCTCTGAGGGATTAATACGAATTTTCAAAACACATAATGGACCAATAGGACCACATCCACAAGGGTATGGTATGTTTGAGCTGGATACAAGGTCATCGGATAAATTTTTAAAATTATTAAACTATTTCCAATTAAACCATGGTGAATTGAGTGTCTTGATCCATCCAAGATCACAGGAGAGTGAATTATTGGATCATACAAAGAATGCCCTATGGTTAGGTGAGAAACAGGTGCTCAACACAAAGTTCTTGGAGTGATATAGGATGTCTTATATACCTTAAAGCATTCCATAATTTTCACTGATCTTCAAAAATATCCGTAAATATCTTGGTAGAGATCTAGGATCTACACTACATTCTCAATTGTCAAATTTGGGGCTTAACGGTTTTTCCACCACTATTAACCCGTTCAAGTAGTCTCCGTAGGCTATAAATATTCAAGGCCCTCTTTCTAACGTGTCTTGAATCCAAGTGTTTTATCACAAGACCAACTCATGCAAATCCTTTTTATAGTGGAATGTTCAAGTTAACGCGAGCTGGTTGGAAAAAAACAAAGAATTCTATAACGTACGATTTTAAAATCGGGAATCTGTACACAATGTTGATCTTCTCACAATTGTTATAAATATAAAGCTATAGATCCTCAAATGTGATTAAGATGTATTTCAACGTACAAGAAGTTGGATCTGACGATTCTAGAAGCCTAGGTTGAACAATAACGCCTTAGATCTAAAGACGCTAAAGAGCCTTCATCTCAACGAAGAACATTCCACAAGGCATATTTAAACTTGAGAATAACTCACAAATCAAACAGTTATCAAGGCATACAGATTGAATTCCCACCTTATAAATACGGACTAGAGCCCTAGGTTCTTCCATTCGCTAATAACTTGAACAAGATCTCGTACATGTAAATGCAGATTGTGTTAAAAAAGTACAATTGAAATTCTTTACAGATTATAGTCCATTCAACATAAATTGGCTTTGAAAATATACTTGGAACATAAGGCTTTTATTATAACTGTGGTCAAGAGTATAAAGTGTTAAACTCATTTACCGATTATTTAATTCAGATCAAAGGGGTTGACGAACAATCTGATCTATAAATTTACAAGAAATCCCAGATCAATAATTTATTTCTTACAATGAACAAATATAATTCCAATAGAATACAACAAAATAATAAAATGGCTAGACATAGATTGAAACCACATACAACACCAGCAACAACATGGAGATTAAAAGTTTTACATATTCGTCATTCACATCTTTCACAATTAGAATCTCAATATTCTGATGAATTAATATTAAGTTCACAAGTGAATCATTCTGCAATGAAAACTTCATTACAAAAATTTATAAACAATTCTAATATTAATTCAAATACATCATCAGTTCCTACATCAAGACCTTTTTCAATATTTGATGAAAATTCAAATTCAAGTTCAAGTTCTCATATAAATAATCATCATAATCATTTACCATTACATTCACAAAGACAAGCATCTATGAATTCATTAAATAGAAGTCATTCAAATTATTCATCAATATCAACAAGTTCCACATCACAAAGTGCACAATCAACAAGTTCAAAATCTGATTTAACAGCTACAAATGGTTCTCATGGTTCAAGTTCTATAGGGAAATTAACTGTTAGGTATAGAACAAATATTGATCAAATGGATGAAGAAATATTACCTTCGATATAAGAGTTCATGATTATGATCATTTTTGTTTCTGAGATATGTGATGTATATTACCATTACAAATTTTAACATGTTTGATGAGTATAAGTATCGAGATACATAAGTTGTTCTTTCACAGGTTGCCGTTTTGGAATCATGGGGCACGATCCATAAAACAATATGAATGATCATTTGGTTATTTCCTCTTATCGACATTACATATAAAGGTGTCTGTTAGATCTTACGGTGCAAAGTAGGTGTCTTTTAATACATGAATCAATTTGTGTATGAACTGGGTGCTTAATTACAATGTGCATTCTACAGCCTACAGTAGACAACAATAACTTATAAATTAGCTCTGCATTTTGACAGTAATCATGTAAACTTAAAATTATTCAAGCGCTCAGGTATAAATTCAGTGGGATTTCCAAATAAAGTATTCGAAATATTAAAATTGCTCTAGTTGTACATTTTACATCAACCATGATATGGCCATTGTTTTTGGTTTGCAATAACAGCATAGTCATACAATTGACATTATAATGCTCCACTAATTCAAGAATTGCTGATGTTAATCTGAACATATTCTATTATTCCAATGCAGTTGAAGAGTATGCAGAAGCTAATGAATGATATTGTTTTGATCATAATCACGTCCACTAAAGAGGGATTCTTCATAATTTTAGTTGTTCAGCTTGATAATTATCTTAAGAAGCTTGAGCAAATACTTATGTTTATGAATCTTATGTTATACGATTTTGATTGTCTGAAACTATTTTTTTGAGAACAGAACTACGATTTGAATTGTTTAGCTTAATTCTCAATTGATGTCTTGGAATAAATCCTGTCATTTTGTTCAAATTATACCTGGCGACAAACCAATTGTAGTATATAAAGCTTCTTAATGTTACAACTCATATGATGACATTGATACTAATTAATTCTGATGGTGAGTTGATCATTTGATAATTTTTAAATTGCTAGCGGCTAATTGTAATCTATATATGATTTTCGCCATTTTCCAATTTCACTTTGAAAATTAATTTAATTGTCTCTTTTTGATATTCAATGGATCCCATAAGTTGGTATAACATATAAACCCTAATTGAAATTTCCAGTCTTTCAGTCTTTATTGGCCAGAAATAAATGTCATAAATTCGGCGTAAGCTCCGTTTGTTTATGCTTCATCTTATAATGACCCTAGTATTGATAATCTACATCTGAGATCATGCTCCAGATCTTTGACATCAAACGTCAAGAGTCAAACTAGTGCTGCTTTGTTGAATCATATCCTATGATTTTATAAATGCTATTTGAGCAATAGGTGTCTTTCAATACAAGTCATTGTAAAGTTTTTCAGAGGGCGCTTGTAGTTATACGTGATATTCCAATTAGACTATACGATATAAAGAAATGAAATCGAACAATACAGAAGGTGATGAATCATTGATACAGCACATCAACCATATATTAATCAATCAAACTAGCTGAGATACACATGATCGAGCTCATTGATAGTTACTACACGAGCACATGCCAACTATTCAATTTTCAACGAGCATGCACAAAACCAAATTATAATTTTGGGGTGGATAAATTAAAAACTATATTAAAAATTCGAAAATAATTTTATAATGTTTAAGAATCTAGTTTGCCACGTTATAAATTCACAAATGCGACTAAAAAGGTGGTTTTAATCCATTCCTATGAACACTATGTAATATTTTTTTTGATCTGATGAGGCTAAGGGTCAACATTAACTTGAAATACCTTCCATAATTGTTGGGAAGTTGTTGAGTTTGTTTTATATTATCGATCACCAGGGACTATCCGGGGAAGATGAAAAGAACATTCATTTTTAATCAACTGACACCAATTAGATATGATCCTTTAACAGCAAACTTGAAATAGTTTGGTAAGATTGGTTTCTTTGAATATATGAGGCAATTGTTGTTTTCCTAAAGTCATGTAGCATTCAGATTATATTGGCACTTCAAGAACATCAATGAGGTTGATATCGTTTCAAATCACCAGTTTTTTTGAATAGCTCACTCTATGCACTTAGTTTCATTCTCAAATATCCATGTCGAAAAAGCATAAGATTGTATGTCTGGAATTAATTGAAACTTCGGATCAGTGTTTAAAGATCGACTGAGCGACATGACTTTGTTACCCCTTTTCCCTCTCGCTGTCCACTACGTACGTGTCCAAATCCTTACAAGTATACCTACCTTATTACAAACGTAATCTCAACAAGTTCATTAATCATTACTTTTTGAAAGCCATTAATTTGCGTTATTTAATCTCGAAAGAAATTGGAATATTATATAGAAACAGCTAAATTTACACATATTACATACATTGAGTTGAAATTACAACTTTGATTACCTGCAAATTATTTAGGCCTATATCATTGGCTTGCAGTCTTCTTGTCTCTGTTGTTACTAAAGTAATGAGTACTGGCTAGATTGTGGTTTGATCAAGGGGTCCATAAATCACATGTCAACATGATCCGAAAGATAAGAAGTAGCCAAAGCTAGTACTTTACATGGTGGCCCAGGTCGTGAGTGCTCTATCATGATAATTCGTCAATTTGAATACAATATACGGAATTCCGAAACTGAAGATGGCGGCTAATTCAGTATAAAAATGAAAGGTCTAATTGTTACACAAAAGCTCTATTTTTTAAAAATTGAAAGAAATTGGGTTTAAATTCTTATAATCTCATGAGCAAGATACACTTTCTTGCTACGCCCGCCTTTCCCTTCAGAGCTATTACACGTCATTTGTTTGAGATTTTGTTTTATTTTCTTATCATGAGGCGCGTCAGAAATGTAATTTTTATATACAATTCAATTTTGGCCCTGGCACCGTTGATAGATTCAATATATATAAGTCTTTTTCACCAACTGTTAGTCGCATTCACTATTCGAACTATGACGACCATTGAAAAAGCGATATTGTTGACCAACATGGATCAACACTTGTTTAAAACCACTGCATGCAAATCTAATATATTGATCGATATTGTTTTTCTAGTTTTCCAAATTGTAACTCACCAATAAACAAATATTTTCTCTGCATAATATCATTACACCTGATTCACATAGCCAATTAAGGATGACGAATAACTGAATACCACATTAACCCATTCTTGTGACTACCGTTCCAGGTCCCAGGGATCTATATACAGATCTGTTCATCTGCAATTTGACCGCAACTTACAGTAATTTGGAAATGAAGTGACATTGGACTTTTTAAATTTAGATCTTGTTGACGTCGATAGAAAATACGACAAGCGGTGTAGTTGACAACCCTAATTTTCACTAAAGTATTCTATATCTCTATCAATTCATTGGCTTTAGAATAAGCAAATACCTTAAAGTCTCCGCAAAAAATAAAGAATCAATCATCGATACGAATAATTATATCCAGTCTGTTTCCCCTACCAAAATTTTGATTTTCGTGACGTTAAAAAAAATCTCCCGGGTGTGAGTCGAACACACGATCTCAAGATGTCTTGTTTCCTTTACAGTCTTGCGCCTTAAACCAACTTGGCGACCGAGAGTTGTTTTTGATCTTTCAAAATTCTACGTTAGCTTTGATTTGCTACGATATGGTACGGGCACGTTTCATGTGGGTGGTTAAAATTGATTATAATAGATCATAAATCACGTTGTATATAATATATATATATTAAAATATAATAAATTAAATCGATTGACTAATTTATAATATTAATTATATAATATGATAATATTAATTATATATATCATGACATGTACCAAAACGTAGTAAAAAAAATACTAGAACCCGGCGGGTTCTGGTACTAGGATTTCGCGCATACCAAAACCTAGTAAAAAGTAAAAAGTTTCAAATCATGCAATAAGTAGACAAATAAAATAGATAATGACAATTTGAAATGATATATCACTACTTCAGGCTCTGCACTTAATGGGACTGCTCTTATTTTTCTTGTAAATTGATATATATATATATTATTTTTGATTATTTTTCATTCTTGAATTTTGCGTTTAATTTTTGGTAAAGCTGGTTCATTATAATATAGTTGAAATTGAAAATTATTTCAACGCCGAAAATTGTTCTAAATATTGACGTAGGAGTAGCATGCATATGAATCTGGCTCTTTAAAAATGATACTGAAATAGTTTAATATTACATTCATATAATTTTGACTTACAAAATTACAATTTTTAAAAATTAATTGTCCGAGCCGCGGGCCAAGGCTGGATTTTGAATTCTAATACTTATACCTCCGAGCTCCTCTTTTACAGCTTGGAATATATTATAGGTTTTACTTAGGTCGAAATCTACGGGTGATCAAATGGCTTAGCTATGGAACCAGTTGTACATATTAACAAGTTTTAAGTTTGAGAAGTAGATATTAGATAGGCAATATGTTTAAACACTTTAAGAAAACTACTTTGAAAAATTCAGGTTGATCTATTTACTCGAGATTTAACTGGACTAGTTCTCCTGTCTCATTGCTCCTTCCTAAGAAACTTTTATCTTTGGAAATCTTACCAAAGCACTGCATGACACCTGAATTGTGGTCTTCATGACTCTTGCAATATAATGTACAAGGGTATCCATCTTTGCGGCACCTGCACCGTCCATTATAATCTCCATTTCGTTATTGTGCTTGAGAATATGGTAAAAGTTCAAATTTGACATAGGACCACAGTTGAGCGTGTTAATTTGTTCATGAGGAAAAACAGTTTTAGTTTCAAACTCAACAGACTCAGCTGAGTCTTCTCTCATTTCAAGCAATTTCTTAACAAAAGTTTCCACAGATTCGATGGATGAATTGGAGTAATCAGAACGTTCTTGTTTGATGGAGTCTACAATTAATGTTTTGCAATTAATTTTACCCCCAATTGACCTCAGATACCAAAGCAAACCAATGGTGAATATGGGAAACTATTGTAAGAAACTTTAATGGATTCCGATTGCCATTTTTAAACATGGATTCAAGTACACTATCTGCAACTCCATCTAAACCTTCAGAATGATCAAAAGAAGTAGCAAAACGCCTAAAATTAAATGGATGGATAACAATAGTAGCAGCTGTATCTTTTGAAACATCGTCAGTCTCAAATCTCCAGTTGGTTGGGCAAATTAATTCCATTCCTAAAGATCCATAAAATTTTCGATCTCTCATAACGTTTGAAATATGATTGTCAGTAGGCCAAAAATTGCTTCGCTCAATATAATCGTAGTCGATCCGTCCAAAAGATCCACCAAGAGCTTACATAGGTTTTAGCTTCCAATTGCATTATTATAGCTTGATGATAAATTATGTTAAAAACAACTTGGTATTATACCAAATCCTTGTATATAGATTTAGGTATATTCCAAATCCTAGGTTTAAATAATTTCCGCGCCAAATTGTGGTTTGTACAATTTGGTATAGTAATACTACAGTTTGGAATGTAAAACTAGGTTTTGGAATAGTAATACGTAATACTCTAGGTTTTGGAAATAACTAGGTCTTGGTACACAACAGCGCGATCATTCTTGAAAACTTGAAAATAGCTTTATATAATTAATTATATAAATTATTAATAATATTTAATTAATTCTTCATGAATCATGAGAAGCTGCTGATCTAATTGATATTTTGTTTTGATCAAAATCACTGGAGACAATGATAAAACTGTTTTTTTGGCCTAATTTTTAGTAATTTCGAGACTGAAATGCTCCATAATGGAAGTTTGGCACTCAAGATTTGTCTGATCTTCGGCATTTAGTAAATAGACTATAGTATATCAGTGTCAGCGTTATTCCCATTTAAAGCATGGCAAGAACGCTAATATCGATAGAAATCTTATAATACAATTTTTGGATAGCAAATTGTTCCTATCAATTGTTGAATTTCTGAAGTTTGGTTTCAAAGATTTTGGCGTATATTGTGCTTATATAGTCGCGAACGGGGCATCAAATCTCTGCGATTGTTGATATTGGAAATAGAGCTATACTATTCAGCTTCACTTCTTTAATTTAATTTTTATAGCGCTTCAATTGGAAGCTGTCAAATAATGTCTACAACTGTCAGTGGTGCGGCTCCCTTATTGCAAAATTCAATCGAAGAACCTCCCAGTGATACACCAGTAGTGGAACCAAGTGGATTCGCCCAATTAAGACAGGATGAGATATCCAAATCAAATATAATGAAAGATGCTAATGAGAAACTGAACGCTATAACTGATGAATTGGAATCATTAAGGAACTTATATGGACAGAAAACAGCGCAGAGTTACGAGGGGCAAGTGACAAAGGAAGTCGAGCGATATTTCGATTTAGTATTGACAACATTTTCCGCCCAAGAAGATAGAGCTATTGTCATTGCACAAAATGAATTATTACTAGAGACCAAACTCCTTTCAATTCCAATGAGACTGCATGTAATTCAATGTGCTGTCGATTATAATAATGGTACAAATGAACAATTTTTGAAACTTAAAGATGATACTGTAACAAGAAAATTGAAAGGGCTACAAGGGTCAATTGCAAAGCTCAAAAATTTCCTAAGTCAGAAGCAAGAGGAACAACTGCAACTATTAAAACTAATAGATGATGAGACTAAAAGAATTGATGATTTAGTTATTGAAAAAGCCAGACAAGAAGAGACACACAAGAGACAAGAAGCGTTAGAAAAAGAAGAGAGAGAACAACAAGCTGAAAAGGAGCGTCTACAGAAACTGAAAGAAGAGGAGGATAAAAAGGCTAAAGAGGAAGAACAAAGGGCTGCAGAGGAGAAAAAAATAGAGAATGAAAAACTTTTGAATGATTTGAAGTCTAAAGGATACGATGATACAACTTCGATACCTATTGATGAAACTACCAAACTTCCCGCATGGGATAATCCACAAGAGGAGAACCCCCAGCAGGAGATCAAAAAAGAGAACGAGATTAGTTTGTCCACAGCAGAACTATTGGAGCTTTTTAAGAAACAAGACAAATCGGGACGTCAAAAAATCCGTACACAAAGAGCTGAAAAGAGGAGAGATCATGCTTTGAGAAGATCTAAAGGTGAACCAGACGTCTCATCAGATGATGAGTATGCTAAAGAGTTAGATGGTATATTTTCTGATGATGAAATCGTCGAGGAATTTCTATCAAATTCTGAAGATGAGGGAATGGGTGATGCTGATCAAGATACTTCAAATACTGCTAGTATTAATATCGAAAACCAGACAACTCATGAGCCAAAAGGCTCACCAAGCTTTCCAATTACTAATAACGAACAAATATCACCAAGTCCAAGCTTCATAATGAATCCCAACGTTAGTGCACCGAATCTGCCGATTAATTCACAAGGTCAAGTGGAAGCTCGATCACAATCTCAGACCCCCACAAAAGCTGCAGAAAAGGCACAAGATCCTCGCAAATTACAACAAAGAGCTCAACCTCAAGTAGCAAAACCATCAACAAAGCGCCCAATGGATCCAAGAGCTCCATCAAGTGCAAGTAAAAAAGTGAAAACTCCAAATCTTTTCACCACACATCGTGATCCAAGGGTTAGAAATAAACTAAATCGAGATGTGGGACATGTGCTTAACAGGCCTCTTCAAAATAATCAAAACAATTCAGATGATGATTTATCTGGAGACAGGTAAGTACATGTTTAATTTATGAATTATTTGCTTACAAGGTTGTAGAAGTGTATTGATCATTTTATGTCCGAACCAATTTGGAATTAATAATTTATAGAAAAAGCCCAACGGTAATTGGTATCTGATCATCAACTATACTATTTGGTAAATTCAGATCAAGACTTTAACAATTATGTCATTTATTACCACCACTCTACGTCCAGCTACTTTGAGAATCAGACCATCTGTTGCCCTCTCTACTGTGAATCAACTAAGATTCCAATCAAGTTTGAAAGAGGAAAAGGAAGAGTCCAAACCTTCAAACATTAAAGAGATTAAAGATTTAAAAGAATTTAAAAATTTGGTTAATACAGGTAACGTTGTTTTAACCGATTTCTTTGCACAATGGTGTGGTCCATGTCATGCCATTGCACCAATTGTGGAAAAATTAAGTCATCAATATAAAAATGTTCAATTTACAAAAGTTGATGTTGATGAAGCTACTGAAATTGCATCTGAATATCGTATAAGTGCAATGCCAACTTTTATATTATTTAAAGATGGAGAAGCGATAAAGAAAATTGTTGGTGCTAATCCATCAGCCATTAAAGAAGCTATTGAAAAATATGAATAATCAAGAGAATTTTTACATATGACTACATCATAATTTAAACATAAATTTATGTATTTTGCTAACCACGTAAAATTCAAACTATACTTTTTTTCTCCATAATTTGCACTGTCCTTTAGCTATTTGCTTTCTATCTCAAAATAAGCGATCTCTTTTAATAATTTCATATTTTTCATTAATTTTTTCATAACATTCATCATTTAATCTTTCCAAATCTATTCCATAGTTGTGTTTCCATCTAATAACTGGACATTTAATCACACTTCCTTTATAACTAATCTCTTTCAAATAGTCCGAGTTCTTATTGATCAATCTTGCAACATCTTTAACATCATTAGCATCTCGTACATGATTCTTAAAATCTGCCAAATCCTGAACAGTCTGCTTAATATCTTTCAGATTAGATTGTAAGAGTGAAAGAGAGCTTTGTAACGTAATAAAATCAATATTTGTATTCAATGGGGATTGTTGAAATTTTTGTAATTTTTCACCATCGGAGGCAACATTAACATCAACATTCTCCACATTTTGTTGCTCCACAACATCAACTAAAACACCACTATCCAACTTCCTCTTCTTCAGAGAGGGATTATCCATTTGATCGTCATTATATTTGCTTTGCTGATTCACCAAGATAGGATTAGCCATACCAATGTTGGAAAAAAAACGGGGGGTTCGACTCTGTAAGATTCTGCCGGCTATTGTACTTCAATCTTGCTGGGGGGTTTGTTTGATAATTCGACAATTAGACAACTTAATTTCTCATCGTCAGACCGCCAAACAACAAATAGTTTCAGAAATTCCAGGATCAATTGATATTTAAATAAGTTATTTAGAATTGTGTGTTTGGGAAAAGCACAAAACACTTGCTTTGGAAAAAGGAGATTTCACTTTTTTTCGCCACCTTTGACAAATCGGGGAAAAACGCGAAAAGCGCGAAAGATCTTGACATATTGGTACGGGCAGAAAGGGTATAGACTCTATACGGGGTTGTAATATAATTACAGTGTATTGGAAAACAAATTAACTAAATAAACAAGATAAAAGCAGGAAGGGAATGAACTATTGTGCTTATGAGGATGGAGCCAAGACGTTGTTCTTGAAGAAGTAGTATGAGTCACTTCCAGCTAGGAAGATGTTACCTTGTGGAGAGTATTCACAGATAACGTAGATTCTAGATCCAGAGTTACACTGTTTAACAGCACAACCCAATTGAGTAGAAGCCTTCCAGACCAATTGAGTGAAATGACCATAGTCTTCGAAATCACCTGAACTGTTTGCTGGATCAGCATAGTTATAGTATTGATTTTCATCATACCATAGATCAACAGCTTGAGTTTCAGAGATTGTACCATATGCCAAATTTTCACCATAATTCTTACCGGTACGAGGAGAATGAACCAAGTTACCAGAACAAGCAGAGTTTGAAGTACCTTCTAAACTGTCAATGTAACTGTTAGCGTAATCAACCAATTCGGAATTCCAAGTTAGTTCAGGAACATTGTGTCTTCTTCTGTATTGGTTATGTCTTTCCAAAATGGCAGCTTCAGTCGTAGATAATCCACTTGTAGAGGCTGGAGCTGAAGAAGATGAACTGGATGATGATGTGGTGGAAGTGGAGGAAGATGTGGTACTTGGAGTGGATGATGTTGGTGTAGCAGTTGAGGAGCTTGTAGTTGAAGTTGAGGTACTTGAGCTTGAAGTTGATGTAGCTGAAGTGGAGCTTGAAGTGGAAGTAGCACTTGTAGATCCATCTGGAGTGACACTTGATGAGGTAGTAGTTGAACCGGATTCAGTACCTTGAGAGGTAGAATCAACAGTTGAACTTTCACTTTGAGCAGCACTTGATGAAGCAGCAACATCTGAAGTGGTTGACAATGCAACACTTGATTCTTCACCTATACTGGAAAATGTTGATGGAATATAACTTGAGTTGAAGTATGATGGTGAATAAATACTTGAAGATTGTAAATTACTTGATTGTAATGATGATGGAACTGATGAAAAAGTTGGTGTTAAAGTTGAGAACCCTGTTGAGCTCAACGATGATAGATAATCTGAAGAATCACCGGAAGCAGCAGAATCACTTGATGTATCAACACTGCTTTGGCCAGCACTGGTTGTTAGTGAGGATGGAGCAGACCCAGTTTGTGAGCTTGGAGAACCAGATGTCTGACTTGATGAGCCAGATTTAGTGAACCCAGTATATGTAGCAGTACCAGTGAAAGAATCAGTACTTGTGGATTGTGCCAAAGCACCAGCAACGACCATTAGCAGCGATAGTGATAGTGAGGAGGTCTTCATGTTGTATATCTGTTGTTGTTTTCGATTAGCTACTGAATTAATTCAAACTGAAAGAATACTTTGAAAGATGTATAAAAATTAGGATTTGAACTTGTACTTATTGGAATTTCACCACTTACATATCGGATTGCCAACCAACATCATTGCATTAGAGTTGAACTCATTAGTGGAAATTTCTCTCTCAGACGTACGTCGTTGTTTGTACATCGTGTTTATGTCTAGATGTAAAGTTGTTATGGTTTTTTTTTACCAATCATAAGCACCTTGTTGAAGGGGCTGGTACATATGCACGATGCTGCATCATGAACATGCGTCCGCTGCAACTAATAAACAGTTGACCGCATACGGGGAACCTAAAATTCACGAAGAGTTACCGGATTGAGTATTTGCGCAAAACCACTATTTCCCCATTGAGAGTGAGTGCTTTCCGGATCCGGTAATTGCGATCAGAAATAAAATCTCAAATCTGAGGGATCTTGCACAAAATGCTGGTTGACCGTGCTTTTTCAGAAGATTACAAAGATGCATCAAATTGTTCAACGCGTGTTACTAAATTGACGTGATGCTGGCAGAGATCCTTTTGAGAAGGAACGTTCCAAAGGAGGGCGTGCTACTGCTTTTTTAGTGGGAGGATCGTTAGCTTTGCGGCATCAGATTTTGTATGTCACTTTAAACCATATGAACATGGATCAATGACGCACGGATATTTTGTATCGATGAGTATTATTTAGTGCAGCTATATATGGTAGCCCGTGTTGTGCCGGAATGGATAAACTACACAACAAATTGAGACCTAGATCTCAAGGGTTAGTATTCCTGTTAAGTTTTGGTGTTTTTCGTAGCTTTTTGCTCCAGCTTCCAGCCTCCAGCGACATATATGCAAGATTGGTCCATCTGCGTCAATAGAACGAATCAAAGGGAAATTAGGATTTGTACTTGATGATGTGAAAGGTATCACATCCCAAACATTCCAAACTTATTCGGTGTTCATCCCACCCTAAAATGGCATTGTGACAGTCAGGAAATATGTTTGGCTAATCTTGAAATGGGCTGGTCCATTTGAGTCACCGGGAGGATATAGTAGATTCGGCTAGTTATTGAAGTCTAACTACAACGACAGCTGATACATAGTGCCATGTTGAGCTACGGCTATTTATTAAATATAAACGTTTTAATATTCAAGTCCCTGAGATTTCGTAAAAGAATTACATTGGAAAGATCTAGAGAATCTATACGCGGTTTCGGAAAACCCACAAACGTGTTTAACCTTTCAGGGCCAATCGAGATATGATCGGATTGTGAAGATCTTTAGATAGTCACCATGGTGTAGATTGCTGCTATCTAGGTAATATGACCAATCTTTAGGACCATTACATCAATTAATTGCAAAGTCGATTGGCGTTACTCTTTGAGTTCTCTATACATCTCTTCTTGGACTATGACAAATACCTTATCAATGGTCATATCAAGGATAAATTGTAATGTATTGCGATATTGTTGCGACCAGGGGCTTGGAAAGAAGACCCAATGCTTGATAGTGGAAATATGATTAGGTTTAAGTTGGACACCACCTAGCTAAGCGGGTTTACTGGGATTTGAATATACTCTTTTCCTGAATGTAAAGTTTATCAAAGTTGTTGAGTTCTAGGGTGAAATAAACAATCAACATGGGATTTGAAGAAATTAGCAACCATGCCTTAGTTTGGCGGTTGTTGAAGTTTAATGTTATGTCTATTGTACTTGTCTAAATCTACAGATTTTTTTTCATTATAACAAACCTAAATTAAATATACATGTAAATACAAAGAACTGACTGGAAACAAAACACTAACAGAAGAAACCGAATACGATGGCAACAATTGAAACTGCAGAGACAGAGTTGAACAATTTACCAGCACCACCTTCGTAAATGGAAACACTTGGTGCTGATTCAGAGGAACCGGCAGCAGCAGTAGCTGAAGAGCTTTGAATAGCAACAGAAACACCAGCTGAGGTGGATTCAGCAACAGAGGCAGAGTTCACAGCTTGAGAAGAGGCTGGAGCAGCATTACCAGTGTAGACAGCGATTGTGGATTCCTCAGAAGATTTTGGAGCTTGTTGAGTTTCAGCATTGGTGGAGGCTTTAGCAGAAGTGGCTTCATCAGCAGCACCTGTAGTTTCATCAGCAGCTTGAGTTGAAGTTGAAGCCTTGGTTGTAGCTTCAGAAGTCAATGGACAATAAGTGGTGTAGACGGTTTCAGTACCTTCTTTGGTTGAGGTTAAAACAGTGACACCAGTGGTAACTGGAGTCTCAGAACAAGCATTGTTTGAACATGAAGTGACTGTGACAACAGTGGTTTGCTGTTGAGCTTCTTGAGTAGCTGTTGGAGCAGATGTTGAAGCTGGAGCAGAGGATGCTGGGACAGAAGAAGCAGCAGCTTTGGTGTTGGTCAATGGACAGTAAGTGGTGTATGAGGTGACAGTACCTTCAACAGTTGAAGTAACAACGGTGACACCAGTGGTAACTGGTTGTTCTGAGCAGACGTTGCTAGAACAATGTGTGACTGTGATAACAGTTGTGGTTTCATCAGCAGCTGTGACAGTCTCTGTGAGTAATGATTCATAGTAATCTGTATCTGTGACATAGACTCTACCATCAGCTGAAGCAGTTGGAACATTGGCAGCACCTGAACCCGCAGACCCACTGATTGGATAGAAAGATGTAAAAGTAGCGACAATACCGTCATGTGTAGAGACAAAAGTAGATGTGTAATGACCATTGGCAGCAGCAGCATCAGTAGTTTGAGAAGCTGGTTTAGCATGGATATTGGTAACACCACCTTCCACTTGAGAAGTTGGTCTAGAGTCAATGATATCAGAAATTGGACAATAAGTTGTATAAGTTGTCACCACTTGATCTATGGTTGATGTAACGGTGGTCAAATATAGAGTTTCACCATCACTAACAGTGTTTTCAGCTTGTGAAGCAGTAGCTGTTGTGGATTGTGAATTCGTTATACTGTTTGAAGCCTGACTTGAGCTATCAGCTGGACAATCTGATGGGAAGAATGAAAATTCTTGACATGAACTCCATGTTATCTCTTGACTTGTATTATCAGCTAAATGATAAACGGAATAACAATCTGAGGTTAACAACACGTCTTCACCATCATCAGCAGAATAAACAATTTGTGCACCTTTTAAGGCTGAACATAGATCAGCTTTTGAACCAAACGAACCTTCAATATCTATACCATCACCATTCACTGTAGCTCTAGCATCACCGTTTCTGAAATAATAGTAGACATCTAAAGTCTTTTGGAAATCCACTGAAGTGAATAATGATTGTGCAGTGATTGCAGTGGCTAATGTACTTAGCACACCACCTTTCAATAGAGTATTAGCTTGAACCATTTCGTGTTGATATAGTTATATGTGATAATTAACGAATGAATGATAAAATTCAAGTATAGTTGTAAAAAATCTTTACAAAGTATTGGGAACCAATTTGGTTTTATAAAATTCCTAGCTGGGTTTCTTGATTTTCCTTGCATACACCATCAAGAGTTGAAGTCAGCGTCATTTCTACTGCCATACTTCACCTGGAAAGAGACTTTGCATGCCACTTTTTGCAGTTGGTGGAAGGAACATACACCATATCTGAGCAAACCGTGTCAAATGGTTAAAAGTTACGATCAATTTGGATTTGTTGATTTATCTCTGCACAGCGACGCGCTGCAGCTGCATGCATCAATCCCAAACTCTAAAAATTTCCGCAAAACTCTATTTCTTTTTTGCGCAAAAAAATGTTCTGCAATTCCCGGATCGGGTGAGTTGGTTGTTGATGTTTGCGAAAAGAGCATAGAGCCAGCATTTCACAAAATTGATGATCAATGCTTCTACTACAGTGGTGGAAGTTTATGGGGTTACAACTTTGAAAGGCTGGTGGTTCCAGAGGTGTTCTTTACATTGATTTTATTCATCACCAGGGTTCTTGAAATATTGTTCAAAGATATCAAATAGTGCCCATGTGGAGACGTGATGTTATTTTCTAGCCATCGCAGTATACGCGGGAGATCTGGGATCTGGGATCTTTATTGTGGTTCGGAAGAGATATTTTATAGTGTTTAAATGAGGTTTAAGCTGAATTAGGGAGCGTCTCATACCGAAATGGTATACCACATGGGAGTAATTGCAAGTATAGGCAAATGTGTATGTATCCTGAAGTGAAAATATATTGAACCATTCGTTCCGATACCCGTTAACCAAATCTCTGTTGAACTTCATGATTTGATATGAGCTCACAACTTTTAAGAGATCGATCTAGAACTTGAGATTAATTTTGGGATACGTTAACTCTTGGTACTGCATCTACTTAGAAGAATCCTAGTCTTTGGAAGCAAGCTCAAAGCTCATATGGTACAAAGTGAAAAGCTCACTTGGTACTTGGACGTGCTTGGTATATGATGATGATATCATGAGTAATTCCCACGCTCTTTCAACAAATTTTTCAATGATTGATACTCCCTATCCCATTCGTATCGTCTCTATGATCCCATTTTCTCATACAGACCTTTATCATTTTGATAAATTTGACGCGACTCGCGACACATGAAAACTTTGACATAAAACTGATGAACCCCTTATAATTTGTACATATTCACGATCAAGATATGAACGGTTAGATCGAACACACAGAGTCCAGACATGCAGTGATACATTTGCATATTGTCACGTAAATGCTTGTGTTTTCCATTCTGGAATCCAGTGATCTGATGGTTCTGATCTGATGTTTATGGGCTGTTTGTGGACAGGTTTTGATCTGTTTCGTATTGCAGGATCGAGGATCGAGAAGAAAGTTTCCATTTTTTAACTGGTTCCTAGAGTTCCTGTAGTTATACTTCTTGAACATTAACCAGATGACGGTCTGGTATTGGCATACATTCAAATGAGGTAGTCAGTATTCCGCACAAGAAACTTCCATGAATATTGATCAGTAGCCATTTGAAGTACAGCATGGAATGCGACTCGACCCAATATTACGAGTTTGAACCCGGAAAAAAATTACTGTTGTATTCTATTCCAAGTGTCACCAACAACTGCATCCCACTTACCCAGTATAAAACCCTTTAAACCACATTCAACCTCACTTATTCGATCTCCATACAAATATGTCTTTATACTCGAAAATGGTTACGCAGCCCTTTCGCGAAATCCTCGAAATCATGAAACCTGGCAATTATTAAACAATTCTTGGATTAGGGGCGGGATCACAATTCCAGGTTGAACAATTGTGAACAAACCAAAGTCTTTAAAGATCAATTGAAGCTTAGAGAACAATATGGAACAAATAAACCTATCTACCCACGGGAAAGAGATCCAAAAGGTCTACGAGCAAGTTGTTAGAGGTGACTCTTCAACTTCATGGGTTGTTTATGGTCCTGATTCACAAAAGGCTTATAAAGTCAGCGAACAAGGTACCGATTTCGACGAGTTTTTAGAAAGCTTCGACGAAGCTCAGATCCAATTCGGGCTTGCAAGAGTCAATCCACCAGGTTCAGATGTTCAGAAAAACTTGTTGATCGGTTGGTGTCCAGATTCAGCATCAATTAAATCAAGATCTTCATTTGCTCAAAACTTTGCCGAAGTCTCGAGATTGTTGAAAGGTTATCATATCCAAGTCACCGCTAGAGACTCCGATGACTTAGATAAAAACGATCTATTATCAAGAGTTAGTGCTGCAGCAGGTGCTCGTTATTCAATCCAATCTGCTAGATCAAATGCCCCATCTAGTGCAAGCTCATCTACTCCAAAACCTTTCAAACCTAAAGTCACTGAAGCTCCAAAGCCAAAACCTACACCGTCACCAGCTCCAAAAGCTGCTGAGCCTCAAGTCATCAAACCATCATCATCAGTTGCCAAGGCCGCTGCTGCTTCTAAAAACAATGATGAAGATGAATGGAATGAACCGGAAATCAAGGAAAGAGATTTCTCCAAAGATCCATTAAAACCAAACACTTCCACTTATAAGCCAATTGGTCGTGTGAATTTACAAGACGTCATTAAAGAGGAAAAATCAAGACCTGATCCAAGATTAGAAATTGAACAATTGAAAGAAAAGGAAAGATTGAAAAAAGATAAAGAATTAGACGATTATCTACAAACCAAATCAGCTTCATTCGGATCCAAACCACCAGCCCCAATAGGTGGAGTTAAAAAGGACTCTGATAAAGTTGTTGGTGGGATATCCAAGGCTTTTGGTACAGAGAATGGTAAAACTCCAGCTCAACTATGGGCTGAAAAGAAACAACAGAGTTCTGGTTCTAAGACGCCAGAACCTGTCACACAAGAAGAGGAAGATTCTAAAGAAATTGAAGAAGTGAAAGAAGAAGTCAATGTTTCTGATTTGAAAAGTAAATTCCAAGGTTTAAGTGCTAATCCTCCATCTCCAGGTTTACAAAATGCCAATTCAGAAATCACAGAAGTCAAAAAACCATATGATTTCGAACAAAATAAACCACCTGCATTTAAAAGTGGAATTCCATCTCCAGGTATCAAGAGTGCCTTCCCAGGTGGTGAAAAATCTGCCTTCCCAGGTATGGAGGAAACAAAAGAAAATGAAGAAGAAGAGCAACAAGAAAACGAGGAGGAAGAAGAACCAAAAGAGTCAACTCCACCTCTACCTTCCAGAAATACTGCTGCTGCACCACCTCCACCTCCATCAAGATCTGGTAATGCTACACCATCATTACCACCAAGAGCTCCAGTTGCTGCTCCAGAACCAGAACCAGAACCAATTCCAGAACCGGAACCAGAACCAGAAACGGAAGAACCAGAAGAGCAAGAAGATGCAGGTGCCACTGCAATTGCTGAATATGATTATGAAGCTTCTGAAGATAATGAATTAACATTCACTGAAGGTCAACGTATTGTTAATATTCAATTCGTTGATGAGGATTGGTGGTTAGGTGAAACTGAACAAGGTGACAAAGGTTTATTCCCAGCTAACTATGTCACATTAGAACAATAAAAACCCTCATTCGTTTATTTAAAAATATAAATTTTTGTCTAGTTTATGCATTGTTGTAGTAGTGTTTTCAAGTTCCCGGACGGGCCACTACCTCATCGCTATAAAAAGAAAAATTTTATACTTTATCTATAAAGTACTCCGAATGATCATCTTATCAATAACCTATATAAATACGACATACAAAATGGTTACTTTCAGTTGTGAAGTGTGTAATGAATCCATGCTAAAGAAAAAAGCCGATCAACATACACAGAGATGTTACGGTGCTTATTTCACATGTATTGATTGTTCTAGTACATTTTCTGGTAATGATTATAGACAGCATACTCAATGTATAACGGAGGATCAAAAATATCAAAAGGCCCTTTATAAACCAAAGAAGCAACAGCAACAACAGAAACCAAAACCTGTGGAGACCCCAGTAGTGAAAACTGTTGAAAAAGAGAAAAATGAAAAGAAGGATAAAGTTAGTAAACCTAAATTTGATCTAGGTAAATATAAAGGTAAACCATTATCTAAATTCTTAAAATCATTGACCAAAGATGAGAAGAAAGATTTGTTGAAGAAAATTGAAATCACAAAAGAAGGTACTTTAGAATTAAAATTGTAAGCGCATAGATAACATAATACAATATTGCATGGTACAGATATTAAAGATGTAGAAACGAAAAAAAGGTCATGCTATTTTTATAGTACATTTCACTTATTGAGACCTCTATAGATCTTATGGTAAAATTGTTGAAGCTTGAAAAGGTTAGTATAGTGGTTATTAAATATATTCTATGGTTTACTCACGGTATCTATTGGGAAAGTCAAATCATCAAAGAAATATTCTGGTAAATATGATTTCAAACTTGCTTGATCTTGTTCAGCATTGATTGGTGTATATATAATTTCTGATGAATCTTGTTTGGAAATTGTAAGTTTATAATCCAGGACTGAATGAATGTTAGTATTAGGAATTTCTCAAAATCATATGATTATACATACCACCATTCTTACCAGATTGGGAACAATCAAAAGATAATGCCTCATCTGTATCCTCAACTTTGTGAATTCTTAATCCAACAATCTGCTCCAACATATCCAAAATCAATTCATTCTCAAAGCTTTCTTCCTCATGGTTCGCAGCTGAAGTTCCCCCACTAGCTTCTAGTTCACCAAGACGTGTCTTGTATTCTTCCAACTCTAGTAGTAATTGTTGGTTTTTAGCAGTGAGTGAATTTATCAAATCATCTGAAGTTTTGAATCTTGTCTCTGTGGAGGATTTCAAATCATCAAATGATTGTTCTGCCTTGGTGGATTTCAAATCATCTATTATAGAGCTTAGTTTTGGTATGTTTTTACTCAAAAATGATTGTTGGATTGCCTGTTCAGCCCTTTTGGAATCAAATTCTGGTCTGCCACTAAGTGATGATTTTTTTGTTGGTGATGGAATTTTAGTAAAAACTGATGATTTTTTCTTTACAGGCGATAGTGCTTCCAGTTTAGACTTTGGTTTTGGTAAAATTTCAGAAGATTCGTTGGCAGATTTCTTTGGATCAATATGTTCCTTTTTATTGTCTTTCACTGGTTCTTCTGGTTCAGGTGTTGCCTCTTTTTCTTCATGGTTTGGCTCAGGCGTGATTTCAGGTTCAGGCTCTGGTTCCTTCTTTTTGCCTCTTTTACGCGTCTGTTTCTTTGGTGCTAATAGTTGTCAGTGACAAATTACGGTACATATAGATGTTTATGGGACACTCACGTTCCTCGATCTCGACCTGTTCCTCTTCTTGGGGCTCTTCTTCTTTCTGGTTTCTCTTGGAAGCCCTTGTGGCTTTTCTCTTTGGGGGCATGTTTTCTAAGTTTAGCTCAATTGCTAATGAACCAATCGATTCTCATCACTTAAGCTCATAAATGTTTGCAATGTTTTTCTGTATATCTGTTTGTTTACATTTTTTGAGATCTGCACCTCGGAAATAGCTGTAATCATGTGACATATTGATCGGAATATAATTAAAAACCGACCTGGTATTCCCGAGATCCGACTTTTTTTCGAAAAGGAGCTTTTTTCGAATTCAAAAAAAACCAGCGGTAGCTTTCAACAAAGACGGTGTTTATCAAGAAAGGACACCACGAGTTTAGCGACAAGCCCATTTGGAAACTACACAAAACCATCAGGGATCGGTGAATTGAAACACAGAGCTGCACAGAAGATGTCGTATCCACAGAGACCAACACACCAGAACTACCAAAGGCTGAACGAGCTTCTAGACGCTATCAAGGAGGAATTCGAGAACGTCAATAACGAAGCTTCAAGCTTCAGATTGCACAAGAATGAATACGACTTGAAATTCAACCAGCAAACCAGCGAGATGCAGCAGATCAGACAGACTGTCTACGACTTGGAGATGGCTCACAGAAAGATCAAAGAAGCCTACGAAGATCAGATCAACAGAATGAAAAGTGAACTAGAATTGAAAGATAGACAATTAGCTTCATTCCAACAACAACATCATCAAACCCCAGGCCAACCGGTCCTGGCTAACGGATCAAATAACCTTCCTAAACCGGCTTTTGCCTATGGACAACAAGGATCAAATGCAGGGACTCCACAACAAGCACAATCACAATTACCACCTGTCCAAGCTCCTCATCAACAACAACCACATCAACAATTACCGCCTCCACCTGCAGCTCAACAATCTTTACCACCAGTTGGCGCTGCTCAGCAACCTTCAGTCTCACCAAATCAACCAAAATCTGAAGCTGCTCAATTGGCTCCAATTCCAGCTCAACAACCAGCTCAAACTCCAGTTCCAACTGGTACTACTGCTGTTCCACAAGAAGCTAAATCAAACGCCACACCAAGTGGTGGTGCCTCAACTGCAGTCACTACTGTCTCTGGTGCCAATGCTGCTTCAAATGGCTATTTGGTGCCAGCTAATCAAAGAGCTGCTCATAATAAACAAATTCCACCATTTTTACACGATTTGGATTCAACTTTAGTTCCAGCTCATTTGAAAAAATTACAACCAGATTATTACATTTTGTATAATCCTTCATTACCAAAAAATGTTGATGTGGAATTGGTTCATTCATTAGATCATTCTTCAGTTGTTTGTTGTGTTAATTTTTCAGATGATGGTAAATTTTTAGCTACTGGTTGTAATAAAACCACTCAAGTTTTCGGTGTTGAAACTGGTGAATTAGTTGCTAGATTAACTGATGATAGTACTGCAGCTGAAAATGGTAATTCAGGTGCTGACTTATACATTAGATCTGTTTGTTTCTCACCAGATGGTAAATATTTGGCTACAGGTGCCGAAGATAAAGTTATTAGAATTTGGGATTTATCAACTAGAAGAATCACTAAATATTTAAAAGGTCATGAACAAGATATTTATTCATTAGATTTCTTCCCAGATGGTAATAGATTAGTTTCAGGTTCAGGTGATCGTACTGTTCGTATTTGGGATTTACAAAGTGGTCAATGTTCTTTAACTTTATCAATTGAAGATGGTGTCACCACTGTTGCTGTTTCACCAGATGGTAAATTAGTTGCTGCAGGTTCATTAGATCGT
This sequence comes from Hansenula lynferdii, assembly GCA_030582155.1. Lineage (NCBI taxonomy): Eukaryota > Fungi > Ascomycota > Saccharomycetes > Phaffomycetales > Wickerhamomycetaceae > Hansenula > Hansenula lynferdii. Next base: position 26,121 of record JAKTWT010000061.1, on the reverse strand, counting down.
ACTGTTCGTGTTTGGGATTCATCTACTGGGTTCTTGGTGGAAAGATTAGATTCTGAAAATGAAGCAGGTACTGGTCACAAAGATTCTGTTTATTCTGTTGCCTTCACATCTGATGGTTCAGAAGTTGCATCAGGTTCATTGGATCGTACTGTCAAATTATGGTCATTAAAACAATTAGGTAACTCTGCCAACACAAGTACTACTCAATCTAAAAATGTTACTGCATGTGAAGTTACATATGTTGGTCATAAAGATTTTGTCTTATCGGTCTGTTCTTCACCAGATTCTAAATATATTTTATCTGGTTCTAAAGATCGTGGTGTGATATTCTGGGAAAAGAAAACTGGTGATCCATTATTAATGTTACAAGGTCATAGAAACTCTGTTATTAGTGTTTCTGTTGCTAAAAAGGCTATTAGTGGTAGCGGTATGTTTGCCACTGGTAGTGGTGACTGTAAGGCAAGAATATGGAGATGGAACTCAGTATAATGAAAAAAATAAAATTTGGTTTACATGTCTTGTCTTGTGGTTTTTGTGCTTTATTAATAATTTTTTTTTTCTTTTTGTATCCCTTTCATCTACATGATAATTGATGAGGATAATTAAGTTGAATTTATATTCCATCATTGTCAATTTTACATCGTGTATTTCTTTTTCTATTAAAAAATTTGAAGATTGAGTAACTTTTTACTCAATTTTGTGTGTTATAGTATATATTATCTAGTGAGTTTGTTGGTTTATATACATGATTTTGTCTTTTGGTAAATTTAACTCGTTCATATTATGATATAAGAAAGATTAATTAAATTGTATGTTGTATATGTCCATTCACTATAGTGTAGTCTATGTACGCATGACGTTCGTGTATAATGCAAATTAACTTTTATCTATAAATTAGTATACAAATTATATGATTAGCAATTAAATAGAGCCGTAATTTTAAGCACTTTTTGGGAACCCATTAGCATCAACCAATGATTCTTTAGTATCTTGAGGACCATCACCAACTTTAGTTAAAATAATTCTTGTAACACCTTTATATAATTCATCATCTAATTGAAATTTTACTTTATCTTTAATTGAATCAAATTGTTGTTCAAAAGCTGAAAGACATTCTTGAGAATATTTAGATTTCCAACCTTCAACTTTATAAAATAATTTATAAAGGAAACTGAAAATTTTGGATTCATTTGAATCTTCATAATAAATAACAGCATTTGGACCAGCATCAAAAGTATAAGCAGCAACGGTTTTACCATAAAATTCATTAATAGCATGAACCAGTTTAATAATTTTTTTGGAAGTATCATTTAAATAAAAAATTGGTGGAAAAGAATCAAGACATGTAGCATGGAAAGAATTTGAATCTTTCATTGTTAAATCAGCAAAAGTTGCAAAATCTTTATCCAAAATAGATTTTTTCATCTCTTCAAATCTTTTAGGAACGACTTCTTTAATTCTCCATTGGAACAAATCAGAAGTTTGTACAGTGGTTTGCATACCACTTGTTGAAGGGGTATCCTTTTTATCAGCACTAACAACCAATATAACGGCTTTTAAATTTGACCAATGTGATAATGGTGCCACTTCAACGGCTTTTGAATCTGAACCATCTTCTAATTGACCCATTTCCCATGCAACATATCCACCAAATAATGATCTACAAGCTGAACCTGAACCTTTTCTTGCAATTTTAGAGATTTCTGATGTTGGTTGTGGTAATTTGTATAATTTGGCAATGGCAACGACTAAAGCTGAAAATCCTGCAGCTGATGAGGCAAGACCTGCAGCAGTTGGGAAGTTATTTTCAGAAACGATATGGATCCCCCAGCTAGAGATTTTTGGTAAAGTGGAATCAGTTGATTCTAGTTCTTCACGTAAAGATCTTAAATCTTTTAAACAGTTTTGTGTTCTTTCAGATTCTAGAGATTCTTCTTTACCATTCAACCATAATTTATCCTGTTTGAACTCTTCAGAAGTGGCAACAGAGGTCAAAGTTCTCAAGTCATCCTGAGCCAAAGTAACAGAGATTGATGAGTTTGTTGGTAAGTTCAATTGTTTATCTCTTTTCCCCCAATATTTCAAAGTCTAAAATAATGTTAGCAGTGCGCCCAATAGACAGAACAATTCCTGGCAAATTAACTCACGGCAATGTTCACTGGCGCAGTGGTAGAAGCTGTGTAGACGGCCATTATAAAATTTGCTGTAGAAGTAGTATTTCCTTCGATTTTAATACTTTTACGTTTATTTTATTTTATTCTATTTAAACGAGATACGAAAATGGTGATGAATGTTGAATTCGCGAAGATTGATTTTGGTGTGGCCGGCCGAATTTTCTCTACCCGGCCTGTCAGAGATTAAGATGAATATAGCTTGATTTGTTAATTTCTGGTATATTTTGGTACTTGAAAAGTGGGTAAAAATCTTGAAGAAGTGAATATCCAGCAAGCTAAAACCTGCTATTCGCAATTCACTTTTTAGTTGGCTGAAACTTCCGTTTTCCAGGCCGCAAATCTCGTAATCAAGCACAATCGAAAAACATTTAAACGTTAATTCTCGGGCTCATATTGAAGTTTTGAAAGATTGTAATCAAAGACTCAGTAAAAGTGGCTCAAAATGTTCAGATTCACTGTACCTCTGATACAGAGGCAAATAAAAGCACAGACTTTCAAACATACCTCGAAATTCTCTGTACTCCAGGGCACCACAGGTCTTAGATTTGCATCAGGTCTTAGTGAATCTAAGGCTAAACAATCATTACCTATAAACCCAGACAAGACATCTAGTGATTCAACTCCCTTTTCACAAGCTGAACGTGAATCTGCAGCATTGGCAAGACTTCAAGGGCTGGGTCCAATTGTGTCTCGTCTTCCAGAGAAATGGATCCCCTATGCAGAATTATCAAGATTGGAAAAACCTGTGGGGACTTGGTTATTATATATACCATGTACATGGTCTATTTTAATTGCTGCAGTGGAAACTGGTGCTCCATTCCTAAGTACGGTCTCCACATTAGCGATATTTGGAATTGGTGCTATTGTGATGAGAGGATTTGGATGTGGTGTTAACGATCTTTTAGATAAAAATTATGATGATAAAGTTTTAAGAACCATTGAAAGACCAATTGCCAGTGGGAGAATCACCAAACCACAAGCAGTAAGTTTTCTTGCCGGACAATTGGGTATTGGGCTAGGTGTTATCTTAATGTTACCATGGGATTGTTTCATATTGGGGTCTTCATCACTTTTCTTGGTTTGTACATACCCATTATTCAAAAGAATTACATATTATCCACAGGCTGTGCTTTCCTTAGCGTTTAACTGGGGTGCTATGCTTGGGTTCCCAGCAATGCTTCTATGGGATTTCAATACAATGATTCCATTGTTTTTATCAAGTTTCTGTTGGACAATGGTTTATGATACTGTTTATGCCCATCAGGATAAAAAATTCGATATCAATGCCGGTGTCAAGTCTACAGCTTTAGCATGGGGTGAGCACTCTAAAAAGATCTTTACAGGATTAACAGTGACACAACTAAGTCTCTTGGCTACTGCTGGATATAGTGCTGGGATCATATTGAATCCAGGATTCCTCATTGGTGGTGGTATTTTCGGCTACAGAATCGCCAAAATGATCAAAGACGTGAACCTCGACGACCCCAAAAGCTGCTGGAGTGCCTTCACGGGGAACATCAACTCTGGATTGATCTTCTCTGCTGGATTGTTGTTCGATTACGTCTTGGTCTGTTTGGGCTTCTTGTAATATAGCTGCTGCGCGTACCATTTGTATAAATTTATAGCATAATGAAATATTATACCAATTACACAGTAGAATATCTCCAAGAAAGTGAATTCATCACAATGTCCACAAACCACAAAGTCAACAAGCCTAAAATTCACACATCGAAATCTTCAGATCGTCGTTTAGCTTCCGGGTTGAGACCAGAATCCTTCTTACTATCACAGCAGAATAACAATATCAATGTAAAGAGTCTACCCAATAACTCATCATCCAATCCTAAATACAAGCCATCCCAGAAGGGCAACCACAAACCTAATAAGAACTTCAAGAAGAAGCGTCAACCAAAAGATCACACTCTGGAAGAATGGGATCCCAAACATTTCAGATTATTTGTGGGTAATTTAGGCTCAGATGCTAATGATTCCACACTTATAAATGCATTTAGTGCTTATGCAAGTGTATCCAAAGTGAAAGTTCCCTTGGATCATAAGAATGAGAATAAAGGGTACGGGTTTGTCGCTTTCAGTGATCCAAATGATTATCTAAAGGCTTTTAAAGAGCTCAATGGGAAATATATTGGGCATAATCCGTGTGTTTTGAAAAAGGCCAACGATTTGAAGAAATAGAATAATATAAATCATTGCTAAGAGAATTATTTCCATTGGATTTTTAACAGCTAACTCTTCAATTTTTGCATCATTTCCGTAGTTTTAATACTTTATTCTCTCCATACGTTATTCTCGAAAATTTTATATACCCTTGAAAAACATCACCATTTTTAAACCTACAATTCACTTAAATTCACAATTCCCACACCATCATGTTCAGGAAACCACTACTAAACACCTCGCTGGTGATACGACCATGCCTCTACACCAAACCAGCTTTCCCAGCTGTTTCAATCCTAAGATTCCAGAGCTCACTACCGCAAAAGAACGCACCACCACCACCACCACCACCACCACCAACGGTGCAAACACCAGATCTTCCTCAATCTTTCAAAAGAACCATCCCTGGTGAAACAGATCAATCAAATTCCATCGCTTCAAGACTTCCAACGTTCCCATTGCGCAACAATTCAACACTCTTGCCAAAACCTGGTGTCCCCATGTCATCTACACATTCATTAAGATCAATGCTTGAAGTGTTATATGGTAAAAAAGAACCTGAATTAATCTATGAATCAGAATCACATAGACTGTATTTCCTTGCATGTGGCTCTCTGGCTTTAGTCGGTGCAGTGTATGGACTGATTTTTTCAGAATGGGCCTTTTCTACAGCATATCATTTATATCAAATGAATGGAGATTCTACATCATTTGCCCTTGATATCTTGAAAGTTGCAGGTATTTCCACAGTAGCAATGGGGTTTGTCACTATAATAATGAAATTACCAACTAGATTGATAAGAAGAATTTGGTATTTACCAGGTAAGACACATGAAGAATCATTTATAAAATTTACATCACATCCATTATTACCATATAGAGCAACACCTGTTCATACAATTAGATTATCAGAGTTAAATCGTACAGCTCGAGGAAGAATCTTTACGAAGAATGGGATTTATGGTACTTTAGATAAGGGGACTTTCTTTTTTGCGTTGAAAGAAGCAAATAAAAAATGGGGGTATTGGTTAGTTGATAGAAATGGTTGGTTTTGGGGTGATGGTAGAGTATTTGATGTTTTATTTGGGAAAGATACAGTTAAAGAAGCTGAAGCTGCATTAACATATGATGAAAAATTTGGTAAGGCTAACGAAAAATTACAAAAGGATAAAAAGCAACTACAAAATGAATATGGTAAGAGTTTACCATTGAAAATTGGTAAAGAATTAACTCAAGATGTTTTAAATATAACAAAAGAATATGCTCTTCAATCATCTACTGCAAAAAATGATAAAGTTCCTTTAGCTCAAAAACCTAATAAGCTAAACACAAAGCGTAAACAACCAAAGAAGAAACGTGCATAAATCTGAAGCACTGCTTATAGACCTATTTATTGAAAACCAAATGTATATATATAATATCGAATAAGACAAATCATTAATCAATAACTATCGTACTTTTATCATCACCATCAACCTCCACAACATCCTCATCAACATCACTCAGCACCACAACACCATCATCTTCATCACTATCCACCACATATGCATCAGCATTAAAATCAAATTCACTTGATGACGTGGAGACACTAACATTTGTTTCATCATCAACCTCTGTGGAATTGGACAGCTTTATTCTTTTCCCCTTTGCCTCTCTAGCTTCATCAAATTTACGTTCTTTCTCCTTAGCTTCTCTAACTAATTCCTCCTCTTCTTCAATTCTTTTTTTATTCTCTAAAAATTCTTTAAATTCATCTTGGAAAACTTGATTTTGTTGATTATAATCAAAACTTTTCTTTGCAAATGCCTTTCTTGTATTTGAATCAGCCCTTACTGTACCTGAACCATACTCTTCAGAAGTCATATAACTTAATAATCCAACAAGAATTTGTGATGTACTCCATGCTGGATTCCAACTTTCTGGATGATAATCACTCATACTTAAACATATTTTTTGATTCGGTATAAATCTACCAGAAGGTGTAATCATCTTAATACCAGGTGGTTTGAAAGGATATTGAGGTGGGAACATAATCATTCCATGATATTGACCACCTTCATATGGAGAATTTGGTGGACCTGTTATTATATAATGCCAATTTAATATATTTGTATCTGATGGTTTTGCCACAATGTAATCCACAGGATCTGCCATAAGATTTTTATACTCTTTTGTAAGTCTCTTACTAGCTGCTGAGGACATGATGAGGCCTAATTGAACTTAGTTAAAATTGTGGCTTGGCCCTGAGAAAAATATATTGTTTCTTATGTTTTAAATGTTTTCTATACTCTAATATATTAATTAGCTATATTACACAAATAAAACTTCAATTTGTGTCAACGCGACGGGACTATCGGGTCTCGAGAGTCCCCAGACCGTGACTTTTGAGACTATTCCATGGTCTAGACCCATATTCTCTGAGCTTTAAAGTACAAACTTAATACTAAATTATTTATTACTTTGTATTATTATTAAATATTATATCAATAATTCTATTGAAATTCCTTTCGATCATAAAATCTGAAAATTGGTAGTTCATTTTCTGTTAAATCTTTAGCATCTTCATCATTAATCACAACTTTTTCAAATTCTTTTAAATGTTGTTCATAAACTTTATGAGTTAATCTATAACCTTCCATAATTTCTCTATTATTGCATGCACCTTTTAATGTTAACATTCCATTATCATCAAATCTTTCAGCTGTTTTGGGGATTTTATCCTTTTCACAGATTTGATTTGGAATCCACATACCTATATCCTTTTGCCAATTATGATCCTTATTATATTTTTTATCTGTACAACCTTTACCATAAAATTTTTCCAATACAGTTTTGGGTTTTTGAGGAATATAACATTGAGCACCTTCGAAAATAGTTCTTCTAATAGGGAAAATATCATCAAATAGGAAATGATTATCATGTTTACAATAAATTTCCACTGGTTTTGGATCTTTAATTTTTTCATCGAAAACTGAATTATCAACCCATAATGCACTAACATCGATATAAATACCTGATTGTACTTCAATATAACGTGAATCAATATGTTGACCTTCATGGTTTTGTAAATACCAAGGATTTGTTTGGAAAAGAAACAAATGATCACCTAATTCTGGATTTTCAATAATTAATGTATTATTAAAATTACGACCTAATTTATCTTGATCTTTAATGGAAATTTGTACATCTAAATCGGTATCCCATGGTAAATTTTGTGAATTGAAATACCAACCGTATAAATTCCCATAATTGAACCAACATATAACTTGAGCCATTTCTGTAAATTTAAACCATGATCTAATAGTATGATGAATAATTTTAATACGTTCTTCAGACGATAAAACTTTCTTCATCCATGGATAATTATAATGCACTAATTCATGATTTTTCACATCAATGTCAATTCTTAACGATGTAAAGAAAAAAGGTTGTTTTTTCGATAAATGTTTATCTGACCATTTCATAAAATTTAAATATTTAACCTCTGCAGGTGTTAATGAATCAAATTTTAAGTTGTATTCTTTAATCAATTTAGGAACATTTGGTTTACGATATGCTTCAATATCTTGTGTAACCATTGGTTTCAAGCTGAAATCTTTTTCTTTATAACCTTTTGCCATGTAATTTTGTTTCAATTCACGCATCAATTTGGTTCTATCAGCTTTATCATTTGAGCTGTATTTATGATGACCAATTGGATGTAATGGTCTATCCTGTTTCACTGGGACCTTATAATAGTGATAATCAGTTTCCACCATGACACGTTCTGGGATTGGACTATAAAAATATCTTTCAATAGCACCACATAGAGAAATATCCAACACAACGTTATGGGTGAAAACGTGTTCTTTGAACAGATCTTCCTCTTCCCATGTCTCCTTTTTGTCGTATAGGATATGATGACACATAGCCTGGACATAGTTGTACACCTTGTGTGGGTCGTTATCCAATCCTTTAAGGATTGTGTCATAGGCTTGGACAAACGCATTAGCCTGTTGTAAATCAAGCCAGTCCCCCCAATGGAAATCCACAGGATGAGCTTTCAAATAGCTCAGTGGCTTCTTCTCTGTTTTGTAGACGTGGTTGACGTGAGAAATGAATGAAGTTGTGGTTAAATTGTGGTTGAATTGGTTATTTACAGCATTATCATTGATGGAGACTTTCTTACTGCTGGGTATTTGGAATATGGACATGAATGGTTCAAACTTCAAGAATCTGTTATTCAGCTGCAAATACAAATTCAGGTTTTCAGAGGCCTGGACATACTCGGAGTAGTTTGTGATCCCCAATATAAAAGATGTGAGCAGTATGGTTACTCCCAAGAATATAAAAGCCAGGAGTACCGTTATCTTTGACTTGAAGATGGCGTTTTTACCCCCAGCACTGATGTACTGGACGTCTTGCTGCTGCTTGGTGCTCAGCAGCCTCGTGGGGTTCAGCAGCTGCAGGGCCCTTCTGACTCTCATTTCTTTGCTGAGTTGAAGGGAAGTTTTGGTAACAAATTGTTGATATTTCTGGGTATCGGCTGTTTATATAAAAAAATTTTGGTCGCGTGCAGCTATTATATAATTTCAAGTTGTTTCTCTTGATCTGTGAGACCCTTCTACAGTTTCAGGTCCACAGAGTGTACCTCACAGTCTTTAGATTGTCTAACACACCACAGTGAGCCAAAAGTTGGCCCACAACGTCCTTGAGATCTCCAGTTGGCTCAGTTTTAACTGGTTTGGATCTTCAGCAAGGTACAAAAGAATCACAATAGCAGCGCAAATCTTGTTCAAGGGTTCAAAAAAATTGTGGATTTAAGCAAAATTTAACGCCGCTTTTATGCAGTCTCAGAAGTCTCAGACAGAGTACCGGTCTAGACTCTACTAGGCCGGTGGCTAGACCCGAGGTCGAGTCCCGGTGCCTGAAATTTTGAAGGTAAAATAAATACATCAACAAACTCAACTTGTATTCTTACATCCCAACAATCTCTGAGAAGCTTTGGTTCCAATACTCGTCTCTTCATGGTGGAAATGAATCTCGACACCTTGTTCCAGTACACGGCCCACATCGGCGTGTACCGTGTGCAAGTGTTCAAAACACTTGTCATCTCAACATTAATACTCATTTTCTTATTCCAAATATTTCATGGGACAAGTGGATTGGAGGCTAATAGAGAACTGCTGGTGATTAAACCTGGTGATAACTATAACTCGCACTATGACTCCATAGTCGGCCTGGACAATCTGGAGAAATTGAACTTGAACCAACGTTGTACCACATTTTTTGAGACTTTAAACTCAAATCACGATTTTAAAGATTACAGCTGGTTTAATGAAAATTTAAAAGATATTAAAATCACTCCAAGTTTACAATCATTCTTAAAACAGAAGAAATTCGAAGCAAGACAAAAGGGTGAAAGAGTCACCAATGAAATGATTCATCAATGGGAAAAAACATTTAATAACGATTTCGCTACAGATAAACTATACGTTAAAAAATTAATCGATTTCATTGGGAACTTAAGAGTATTTGGTACTTGTTTCATTGAAAATAATTTAGCTCAAGGTGAGAATAAACCATTTGGTATATGGTGGGATGATGAAGAATCAGAGGGTACAAGTACATCAGATATTTTCCAATTATCAAATGAATTAGAACTACGATTATTCCCATGGATATCTAAAATTTATCCAGTTTTCAAAAAAGGTGATGAACAATTAGGTGTAGGTATCCCATCAGTGGGTGATGATCATGATGACCAGGATTATAATTCCAAATCATCATTCTTGTACAATTTTAAACATGGTTTAAATGGTGAAGGTATCGTATTACCAGTTTTCGATTCCAAAGATATAACTAAAGTTATTAAATTGGCTAAAGTGCTTAGATTTAACAATAATCAATTACCTGTACAAATTGTTCATAAAGGTGAAATTACTGAAAAGGATGAAAAAAAAATCTTAGATGCTTATACGGGGAAATTAAATTCTGATGATTATTTTACAGGGGAAAATTATGATCAATTACCTGATGGATATAATAGAGACTTACCTATACAAAACATTTATTTTGCCAATATTAAAATGTCATTTAATGAAAAATATATGGGTAAATTAAATCGTGATTCATTTAAAAATTTAGCAATTTTATTAAGTTCTTTCCAAAGAGTTTTAATGTTTGATCCTAGTGTTTTACCATTAAACAAAATTTTCAACATTTTACAAGATGAAAATTTCATCAAGACTGGTACTTATTTCTTCCAAGACTTCCAATTAGATTTACCAATTAATGAAAATGAATTGGAATTTTTAAATGATTTATTCCCAACAAAACTAGATAATCATTTATTTAAAATTAATCAAATCTCTCCAAAATTTACTGGAAATTCAAGATTTTTCCAAAAAGGTTATAGTTCTATTCTCAATAATGATGTTATTGCAATTGATAAACGTGAACAATTCCTTGGTTTATTATTATCAATCACTTTAACACATTTACCATTAAAATTTGAAACAAAGCAAATCAAATCAGAATTCACTTGGTTAGGTCCATTAATCTCTGGTGTCTCCGATGCAGTGCATTTCCATGATTCACCAATGGGTCTTGTTGGTTCAGTTACACCTGATGAAAATAAAAAAATCCCTGATAGTGTATCAAATGAAATTTGTTCAAGTCATAAAGGTACATTTGATATAAATGATCCAAAACAATTATTATACGTTACTAATGGTGCATTGAATTGTGATCGTGATGATATTAATTTAGATTCAGAGATTAAAAAACCAGCATATCGTTCATTAAAGGGTAAAACCGATGATTTAGTAAAATTACATTTAAAACCAACAAAACTTAAAAATGCAATTTTCCCCATTGCACAAGAAATAAAGGCACCAAATGATCTTGATGAGATTGATATTTCAATAACAAATTCTCAAGGTTATTGTAAATCTGAAATATGGTGTGCTTATGATATTTTAGGTGCAAAGAATGATGCTAAGTATCATGGGAAATTAGTCGAATTTAATGCCTCTCAGTATCAAGTTTTGGAATATATTGATACATTGTGGAGTTTACCAAAGAAATAAATTTATAGCCAATTAAATATTTAATTGTTTAATTTTCTGTCATATTTTAAAGGTTAAATTTTATAAGTAATTTAAGTAATTCTGCTTAAATGTATAAAGACCCGCCTTTATTAGTCTACAACCATGCTGAAATCCTTAATTTTGATACATCGCGTAAATATTATTAATTCCCCTTCCATGATCCTTTAAAATGATGCATTGCATAATCTAATTCACCACCCATACGATCACCAAATGAAATATGTGGTAATAACAAGACATCATCATCAAACAAAATTGGTCTTTCCTGTTTAGTTAAATTTTGCCATGCAAATGGTCTCTCCACTGGATCATATTCATTATGAATTGCACCTTCTAATTTATGATATTGGATTTTTTCTTGTAAATTTAATTCTCTATTTGGATCAATAATCTTTTTTTCTTTAAAATCTAAACCTGGTGTTAATTTTTCACTAGTCTTATAAACTTCATTTAAATATTCAAATACAGTATCTGTAAACATTGCAGGACCTGTCCATTCCATAACACCAGCAAATCTTGTCTTTGAACCGGTATTTAAATCATATTCTTTCCCATTTTTGGTTAAAATCAAAGTTTCAGGATTAAAATGATTTAGTGCTAAATTACTAATTCTATAAATTAATTCTCTATAGAATGGATGTCCCGGTTTACTTTGAATTGTCCATTGACATAGTTGAACACGACGTGCCATACCATTTCTTGCCCAACTTGGTTCATCACGATCAGATTCAATTCCCACGACTAAACCGATTTGATTGGGGTTATCAAATACCTCTGATGAATATGTAAGCCATTTTAATACATCTCTATCAAGACTTGTATCTATATCTGAATAGATCCCACCAAAGGCAAATACTAGTAAATATCTCATAAAATCAGATTTTAAAATGATTTTAGGTAAAATGTGGAATGCTTCAATCACTTCGGGTACATTGGCAAAAGTTGTATTAACAATTGTACTTAATTGATCATCACCAATCATTTCATATTTAAATGAACCTTTTTCTTCAGTCTCTTGTGATTTCCAAGTATATATCAGATCTTGTAACCCTTTATCCAAACTGGAAATGTTGTTATGTTGCCACATTTGCCAAATATTTCTTGGAACTTCTGTAGGGGTTTTTTCATATGGGAAGAATTTAGCTAATTTAGATCTAATATCGTTTGATTTATAGACATTATGTATTTTAAACTCATCCACTGTATGATAACCTTTATAGTAATCCTTATATGCCTTATTCACACGTATTTTCGATGGTTCATGGAAATATACCAATGATGGGACACTAATGTTTAGGAGTACCACGGCACATAGCAACACCAAACAGACTCTGCTCTTTTTGAAAGCTGGAAACATCTTGATCTGTGCTCTATATTGACTATTCCAGTGAATGTATGTGCTTAATCTATGTATAGAAACTCCTCCTTTTGCCTTTGCTGTACGTTGATGGGAGAAGAGTCTTGTGACTTTGAACGATCACGTATACTTTTTTTTTTCGATAACACCAAACTGTTTTATTCGGCAATGTTGGGTATATCTATGTGGTATTGTGAGTCTTCTTTGTATATGGAGTCTCTGTTTATGTTGTTTTTGTATTGTGACTTGTTCTGTTCCTTTTTGAACCTAATCTCGATCTCCCAGTTCCCTGCATATGCCTTCAACTGGAGCTATCTCAATCCCTGATGCTTTTTCAATTCAATCAAATCTCAGATACACTTTTCTGGGTCGCCCATTCGATTCTCGCTGGAAACTAGAAATTTCCCGTTTCTTTTATTTTCCCGGCCAAAAAGAGAAATTCTCAGATTTCAAAAATCGCGCTGAATTTCTTTTAAAGTTTCCCAACGTCTCGACGCGTTCAACGGGGTGAAACGGACATGATAGAATTCAACATGAATCATACTTATGTGAAATCCTGTGGTATGTAATAGAAAGACGTCCCTTTCATGCTTCTCTACGCTCTAAACTTCGAAGTTTGCAAGAATTTGGTGACTCGATAGGGAAAGTCTCGAGAAGAACCCAGCTGAACAGTGAAAACTGAAAACGGATTTCAGATCTGAAAGTATCACGAATTCGATCATAGATCATAGATCTGGTTCCTTATTGGCTTGGGATTAATGAACAAGTCAGTCCCCGAATGCTAAATTTCAAGTTTCAACTCAGCTAACTGTTAACTCCATATATAATTCAGACTCCATGAGATCACCCACCTATGAGAGAGTTTTTCACAAATTAGTTGGTGTCTCTCCTAAAGTAGTTATATGTGGTCTCAAATTTCCCCTAAGAGTCTTACACAGTAGACGCCTAAGCGTTTCAGTGAATTCCAACTTCCAAGAGCTCTTCTGTCGTATAAGGTATAAGCTGAAATCGGTTTCAGACAGAGACCTTACCGTTATTATGATAAAACTTACCAATGGCTAGTACGGACCGGTACATTAATCAAGCCAAATATAACAACTCTGTCAGCATCAGAGGATCTTTAAGATATAGTTAAGGCGTTTAAGGCCCTCATTTCAAAGAATTCTTGTTCGTATTGTTCATTTGATCAAAACTCAATAGGCCGATTTGGCTCGAGTGACTCAGGTAATAAATTGTGATCAGTAATTTTCATCGCTACCTGTTCGCTTAGGTAGAAATTTTAGTCAGAGCTTATGAGACATAGTAGCCCTGGCCAATTGACCATGACTATAGGCGGTCCACTGTAGAAAATAACTGTGAATGTAGCGTGAATATATAGCATGGTCCAAAAGTGATATTGGAGATTGGAAATAATACTAATACTACTATCCATAGTGATAAAGCTGACCAGTGACCAGTGACCACTTTTAATATTATTTCCATATTTTCTTGTGTCGCTCCCCAGATGTTTCCAGCATCTGTAGTACTACTTTAGGCCAGGTCTAGCCATGCTTTTAACCAAATGATTTACAACCCCCTATTGCAACTTGCTGCCAATTGATCACCAAAAACTGGTCCTTTTGAGTCAAAGGGTGTTTCCAAAGAGGTGAAAATGAAACCATCAAGCTGATCAATTTCTTATACCGAGACACTTTAGAAACTTACGGTTCGTTGCTGTTGATTCATCAGCCAAATTGATTTTGATGAGTCAGTTCTAAACTTCCAAATACGTGGCATTCCTCAAATATCCAATGGTTTCACGATCATAAGCGCACAACGCACAATTCAAAAAAGCATCGGTTTTATCCTCTCTTTGTAGAACATGTATAGATCTTCAACAAATGAGCTGATATATCCTCTAAAATCTGACCTCTAGGCTCCTGAGTCCTCTATACGATTAGATTTTATTTTACCATTCCCGAGAAAGCCCATGCAGAATTGACAGAAAAGGATTCGCGGTCAAGCCAAAATATCTTTTGATATTTTTGGGTAGACCGTAGTAGTAACAATTTTCCAAAGAGTTGTCTTGGAAGAAGACAAATTGAATTGATAGTAACTCGTAAGTGATTTTAGCAAATGTTTCACCTGATATGATGTAAATTGCCTCGTTTATCACGAGGCTTTTTCAATTAGCATCATACAGATTTCAGTTGTACAAACTTGGTCATCTAAATTGGAAGCATTCGTGTACCTTTAGGGATGGCTACCGCGATACTGCCTAGAAACATGAGCGAGAGGTACACTTTGGCAGCCACTGGCCAGTGTAGTATCTAGGCGGAGCTATCTAGCGTCTAGGCAGAGGCTCTGCCCAATTGATTTATCATCTAGGCGGAGGCTCGGGGCTCGGGCATGGCGCACAAATAATTTCATCGGCGCGTTGTGCATTAAAGAATTTTTTATGTAACTTGTGCATAAGATTTTTCCATGGTGTTCTTGAATTACATAAATCAAAATATCAACTCAATTGGGATTTCAAAAATATCACAAATGTGAATCAAAGTGCTTTGAAGTAGGTAAATAATTAGAAAAGTATAGCAGACGGAAACTTCATGGCACAAATTAATAGTAGTACTTTACTTTTTATGCTTGAATTGGAAAGGACCTTGACGAATTGGGAATCCTTACAGAGCAAAGCTCAAGCGTTCAGAGTTCAGAGTTCAGAGCATCACTGGGAACGATGCACATGACACCATAACCACATAGGTTATATAGGTTATAGCGGTCAAATAAAGTATGCACCTCAAAAGTTTAAAAATTAGACAAGCCTTAAAGGTTATGAGTTATAACTTATAACTTATGACAGATATGTGTAGTATATGAATTGAGAATTAAGGATCTCGAACTTCAGTCTTCAGGCATTAAAATCACTATTACAATTTACTATCTAGTGTTAATAGGTTTCCACTTTAGATTATGTGTTGATGGCTAAATTTCATTATCTCTATGTATGTCTATGTTTAGTGGTTATTAACAGGTCTACAACTTGAAATTACAGGTTTCCTAGGTAATTAACAATTTACTACGTACTACGTAGTACCAAAATATTGGTTATCAGA
Organism: Hansenula lynferdii; assembly: GCA_030582155.1. NCBI lineage: Eukaryota > Fungi > Ascomycota > Saccharomycetes > Phaffomycetales > Wickerhamomycetaceae > Hansenula > Hansenula lynferdii. The sequence goes on along the minus strand of JAKTWT010000061.1, from coordinate 10,229 downwards.
CTTGATGAGCATTGACAAACTTCGTTCATTTTTGGCCATTGAAAGTTCTAGAGCTAAAGCAATTGGAAGTTGAAGCTCAATTGATGTGATTTTCTAACAATTTTATGGAGAATTGTGTTTATGTAAATCTTTACAATTGTTCTACTATTCGATGAAGTGAGTGCTTCTACACACATTAAAGTTTTTGATCTTCAATATTTGATCTACGTAATATCAACAGATGATCCGTGATTTTTCCTATTATGTAATCAATTCTCGACCACATTCCTGAAAACTGTTCAACGCTAGCGTAAAGTTCCCCTGGCTAGTTCTTTCAACTGCAAATCCGGTATTAAATATACCATAACGTTGGGCTAGAATAATACCCACCGTGGGCCGTTAATTAATGGGCAGCTTCTGTCTAATATTCACCACATGTCTTCTTGTAGGCAGAGCGCTAGTGAAACCTTTCAAAATTAGGCAGAAAGGCCTAAAACTTTAGGAGATACCGTTTTGGCAGACACTAGTGCTTTGAAGCGTGAAGCGGCTAAATTCACCATAGTACTATTTTTTAATAGTATGCCAAAACATAACAAACATAAACCCAAAGCAGCTATACAATTGATCTATAAACATAAAGGTTGCTCATTCCTAAAATTAGCCGTTTTCTTCTATATTTGAGAGTAGTAGATAGTAGACCACTTCTACCTTGGTTGACACTTGCCCATAAAATTAACCCACACCGTAAATAAATTTTGTTTCTCTCTAAAAATTGCACCGCTGATGAAAAGTCGGTAGGAGCCGCAAAAGGAGGTTTTGGTTTGCCCACCGTCACTATTTATAATTCAAATTGAACCTTTCCAAAAACAGAACAAATCCCACTTACGAAACTTGCTATAGATAGAGACAAACTTGATAAAAAATTATCATTGTCAATGGACTTGGTTACTAAAAAATCAGTTTCAATCCCACCGAATAACCTCTTCAAATGGTGCTCACAATTGTCAAAGATGGCTGGGTGCTATGAAATTGCACTGGCTCTTAGCATTAATTTTAGAAATACCACTGCATATTTATGCACCGTGGCTGCGTCAATCCGCTTTTGCTTTTGAATTGAGCTGTGCAGGAATCGCAGATCGTTGGCAATTCAAGTAGATTCAGATTTTTTTATATGCAAAGTGCTGGATTAATACTCATGGCAATTGAACTTTCACCTCCTTTCCAAAAATTATATATATCCATCCCTTGCACCCTTTCAAATATTATCTGAGATCAACAAAGAATAGTTATCCACTTTGAATTTTGTCATTCGCTATTTAAAGAAATTCACAATGGTTTCATTCACTAAAACTTCAGTGCTTGCAACTTTGTTGTCTGCTGCTTCTGCACAATACTTCAACTCTTCATCATCAGCTCCATCATCATCTGAAGCTTCAACTTACTCCTTGACTTCATCTTCATCTTCAGCTGCTTCATCAGACTCTGATTCATTCATCTACTCTCCAACTTCATCATCCGCTTCATCAACTGGTTCATCAGCTTCATCAACTGCCACTCCATACATTTCAGGTTACTTGAAGAATGGTCAACCACACTGGGATGTCCACGTTCCAGCTGCTTTAGGTCCATGGACTGAAGTTGAGCTTTCTGGTGAATCTGTTCCAGCTCACTACGTTTTCACCACTGTTGACACCACTGTCGACGGTTCAGAAGTTGACAATGAAGGTTCAGTCTCTTCAGACTCTATTGATGTTACCGTTGAAGAATCCGCTTCCGATGAATTGATCTTCTCCGTCAATGCTCAAGCTACTGCTGGTAAACCATATTCTATTGATTTGGAATTACAAGTTACCACTCCAGATAACAAGAAATTTGTCAAGAGAGCTACTCAATCATTCTCATTGTCAAACACCATTGATGAAGATGCTGACTCATCATCATCTGCTCCAGCTTCATCATCATCTGCCGCTGCTTCTTCAGGTGCTTCATCTGCTGAATCTTCATCTGCTCCAGCCTCATCAGGTGCTTCATCATCTGCTCCAGCCTCATCAGGTGCTTCATCAGGTGCTTCCTCAGGTGCTTCATCATCTGCTCCATCAAGCTCTGCTGCTGTTTCAGGTGCTCCACCAGCTTCTGACTCTTCAGCTCAATCAACCTCAACTGCTACTGACAACCAACAATCTACTACTGTTGTCACTGTCACTTCATGTTCAGGTTCCCAAGGTTGTACCGCTGTTCCAGTTACCACCGGTGTCACTGTTGTTACTTCAACTGTTGAAGGTACCGTTACTGAATACACCACTTACTGTCCATTGACTTCAGACTCTTCTGCTGCTCCAACTTCAACTGCTGCTCCAGCTTCTGACTCAACTTCAATTGTTACTGCTGAATCAACTACTGTTATCACTGTTACCTCATGTTCAAACAATGCTTGTACCGAAGTTCCAGCCACCACTGGTGTCACTGTTGTCACCTCAACTGTTGAAGGTACCGTTACTGAATACACCACTTACTGTCCATTAACCTCAACTGTTGTTCCAACTTCTGCTGCTCCAACTTCAGGTGCTCCAACTGGTACTGAAGCTCCAACTTCAACTGCTGCTCCTGCTTCAGAAGAAACCACTGTTACTCAACAATCAACTGCTATCATTACTGTCACCTCTTGTGAAAACAATGTCTGTACTGAAGCTCCAGCTACTACCGGTGTTACTGTTGTTACTTCAACCAAAGAAGGTACTGAAACTGTCTACACCACTTACTGTCCATTGACTTCATCAGGTGCTCCAGCTACTGAAGGTGAAACTTCTGCTCCAGCTTCAGGTGCTCCAGCTGCTCCAACTTCTGGTGCTCCAGCTGCTCCAACTTCAGGTTCTCCAGCTGCTCCAACTTCAGGTGCTCCAGCTACTGAAGGTGAAACTTCTGCCCCAGCTTCAGGTGCCCCAGCTCCAACCTCAGGTGCTCCAGCTACCGAAGGTGAAACTTCTGCCCCAGCTTCAGGTGCCTCAGCTCCAACCTCAGGTGCTCCAGCTACCGAAGGTGAAACTTCCGCTCCAGCTCCAACTTCAGGTGCTCCAGCTACCGAAGGTGAAACTTCCGCTCCAGCTTCAGGTGCTCCAGCTGCCCCAACTTCAAGTGCTCCAGCTCAATCTGAAGGTACCACCACTGCTGCACCAGCTGGTTCAACTGCAGGTGCTCAATCTGAAGGTGCTTCAACTACATTAGCTACTCAAGGTTCATCAGCCACCCCAGCTGAAGGTTCATCAGTTGCATCAGTTTCTCAATATGAAGGTGCTGCTGCTAACTTACGTGTCGGTTTCACTGCCGTTGTTGGTTCATTCTTATACTTCTTGTTATAAGTTTATGATTAAGGGTTTTTTCCAACTTCTCAAATGATCTTTTGATTATTTATTGGATTTAATTTTTAGCAGTTGTGTCCATTTAGTTTCGTTTCCCAAAACAAAAGTTTTACTTTGGTTTTTTGGTTATCAATTTTTCATTCATATCCACAAATTTGTTATTTCAACTAATACTTCTTTCCATTTCGCATGTTTTATTAAAAGGTTATTTTGCACGGTTTTTTTTCATTAGTGTCTTGTTTGGTTATTTCACCAAACTTTAAAATGACACTCATCTTTCCATAAAGAAATCTTATGATTTACTTTATTCATATATATACTTTATTAATGATTTCAGTTAATAATTTTAATTTTACGCTTCTTTTGATAGCTTGCCTTACAAAAAAATCTTTGTTGGCTCTGAATAAATTAATCATTTGTAGAGAATCAACTTCGTTTTAGAACATCACTGTCACAAAGACCGGTCAAGCAAAGATGCCGCAATCTTTTCGCGAACTGCTCGACTCAAATTTTACTTAAGAGCATACTTACCAATTGTCACCTTAGGTGTTTACAACAGTGATTTCTACAAGTATAAATAGAGGTTTTGGATTCTTTTCAATCTCTATTGCATATAGTTTGTTATAATTATTGAGGTTGTATACTGCAATTATTCATGTTGTATGTTGTATTGTTCATTCTGTGTCAGTCTCACTGTTTGCTGGTCGCTGGTCGCCTTGCTTACCTAACCCATTTAAATCACTTTGATTCTTGCCTGGTACTGGCTCCTGAGTTTAATCTAAGTAAACGACCAACTTCTAGACATATATTTAAGTAAGTAATATTACAAGTTTTGAGGGACTTTGGACGTACATAAGTCACTTTCGGCATGAAATAGTATAAAGAGCCGCTCGATCATACATCATACTCGAGAATTCTTAGTGACTCGCGTCGAACGTCGAGGGCTTCATGATAATCATGTTCCATGTAGCTAGCAGTCCTAGTGGCTTTTCATTAATTCAAAGTATAACTTAACTGCTCGATCGATTAACATGGCACTCTTCGGCTAGCGTTTAATATTCAAAATTATCATAAATTGATGTCAATTCATATGTAATTGATTTCAATCCATTAATTGTATAAATTAACGAGTGATGGGTTAAATATAGCTATTTAAATATCTACATAACCCAGTATAAATTTACATCTTTACTGAGGTAAGTATATATACTGTTTCTTTGACGAAAGGTGCAATATGGGTTTGTTTTTGGTTAGCAAATATGTTAACCGATCTTCTTCATAACCTACAATTATATATATGGATTAATAATATTGTAAATTATCAAATATAGTGAAACTATCTATATTATATGTAGGCACCAGCCGTTATCTGCGTGAAATTGAGAATAAAATATTCAATCAGACACATGATAAGGGTATGAAAGCAGGAGATGGAGTTGGTAACCAAACCTTGACGTGTTGAGCTTGAATAAGAATATAAAAAACGAACGAAGATGAAAAGAAAACACAAATGTGGAAAATCAAGGGGCGGTTCAAAGAGCAAAAGCTGATATTAAAAGAACAATCAGACTGCCCAATCTGGTTTGCAACTTTGATGACCCACCTTGGTAAGAAGCTATAGTTGGTGTAGTGAAGGAAGCACCTGATTCACCTGAATGAGAGCTGGTGATAGCTTGAGTATCTGAAGAAAACTGTAGCACTGAAAATTCAGAAGTACTAGCACTAATTGTACTTGGGGCAGATGAGACAAAAGCCTTAGCAGATTCAGTGGTTGATGAGAAACGGGCCTGAGATTCATTACTGACAGTAACAACACCATTATCTTTCGTGGAACGTTGACTGGCGAGCCCAACATCATCAGAGCTCAATGAACCTGTCTCAGCAGCATTAGTTGAGAGCGACCCGAAGACTGCACCAGTTACTATAGTTGTAGTATGACTCACTGGATTAATATGGGATCCAGATAACGATGGGTTTGAACTTTCAACAACAATAGTAACAGCAGAAGCACCTCGTGAAGTTGGTTCAGTAAAAGTTGTAGTGAACGATCCAGTCCATGGTTCAGTGACAGTGGTAGCAGTTCCTGATGAAGATCCTGATGAAACACCTGATGAAGCACCTGATGATGGAGTTGCAACAACAACAGTGACAACGGAAGCACCTGGTGAAGTTGGTTCAGTAACAGTTGTAGTGAACGATCCAGTCCATGGTTCAGTGACAGTGGTAGTAGTACCTGATGAAGATCCTGATGAAGATCCTGATGATGGAGTTTCAACAACAACAGTGACAATGGAAGCACCTGGTGAAGTTGGTTCAGTAAAAGTTGTGGTGAACGATCCAGTCCATGGTTCAGTGACAGTGGTGGTAGCAGTACCTGATGAAGATCCTGATGAAGATCCTGATGATGGAGTTTCAACAACAACAGTGACAACGGAAGCACCTGGTGAAGTTGGTTCAGTAACAGTTGTAGTGAACGATCCAGTCCATGGTTCAGTGACAGTGGTGGTAGCAGTACCTGATGAAGATCCTGATGAAGATCCTGATGAAGATCCTGATGAAGATCCTGATGATGGAGTTTCAACAACAACAGTGACAACGGAAGCACCTGGTGAAGTTGGTTCAGTAACAGTTGTAGTGAACGATCCAGTCCATGGTTCAGTGACAGTGGTAGTAGCAGTGTCTGATGAAGATTCGGTTGTGATAATTGTTTCCGTTGTTGATGAGGTTTCCAGGGTTGAAAATGAGGAGACACTGCTATTCCATCCAAACCAGGAAGATGAAACCGGAGTTTCTACAATGACCGTGACCACTGTAGCTCCTGAAGATATTGGCTTAGTGAACGTTGTAGTGTAGGGTTCAGACCATGGCTCAGTTGATGTGATGGTATCGGTGATGACTGAAGATGAAACCGATTCTGAAGCTGGCGCTGATGATGAAGCTGGGGATGATTCAGATGAAACCGAAGATGATGATGATGTTGATGCTGATGATGATGAAGTTGATGATGAAACTGGAGCTGATGATGAGTCTGTAGATTCAGATGATGATGAAGCTAAAGATGAAGATTCAGGAGTCTCAACAACAACTGTCACGACGGTAGCTCCTGAAGAAGCTGGTTCAGTGAATGAAGTGGTAAAAGTTCCCGTCCATGGTTCAGTTGTTGTGACTGTTTCAGTTTTGACAGATGATGTTGATGTCTTTGTAGAAACGGCGTCTAATTGTGTTGATGTTAGTAAAATAAAAAGCTATAGGTCGGATTTCAAAATACTTACCTTTACCAGAACCATCACTTCCGGTCGAGCCATCAACAATTTGGAAGAACACGCTTCTGGAATCTTGGTCAGATCCAAATATTGGACAACGGACGTTTAATCTGTAAGTCTCACTGAAACGGGAGCTGAGGTAGACATATTTGGTGTACGCTGTGAAGGCGAAACGAGACCCTGCTGGAATCGCACCAAAGTTGACGGTGTATGTCTTTCCCGAGTTGGAGTATGATGAGCTGGTGACTGGGAGATCTTCCACAGCAGTTGGGTATCCAAATGGACTCAATTGGCTAGCAATGTACGCTTGCAACGTGTCTTGCTCAATCTCACCGAAATCCTGGTAATTGACATCTGTTGTGAAGGTGAAACTACCACTTTGAATACCTCTCCCATTACAAAGATCACCTGGTGAAAGATAATAGTTGAATATGTCATCTCTCATTGTGTAACGGGCCATTAGACCAGTATTTGTGGTATCTGAAGGAACAAAGTTGATATTGTATGATAGATTGTCATTGAATGTGACTGTGTTTGGACCAGTGGTCCAATGTGAGGCAAGACCAGTTTTCTCTTCACGACCACCAGCGTCAAAAATAACTCTAAAATCTGAAGTACCTTGAACATATTCCTTGGAGGAAATATCACTGGTAATTTGGCAGTTAATCTTGGATGATGAGTCTCTACCACCGGATTGTTGTAATGAGCAAGTTGCAATATCTGTGCCATCGTCCAAAACAAGATCAAAACTTGAACCAAACCCATCATTCGTGGCTAATCTAACTTCGAAAACATTTGGCATATTCAATGTGAAAGTATCACCAATTGAAGGGGTTTGATCTTGGTCGATTTCCCATGAAAGTCTGACTTGATAAAAATCAAATGGCGAACCATTTCCAGAAACGAGATCGATAGAGTCAATAGATCTGAAAACATTTGGAATCTCTTTAGCAGCAGCCATGATGGACATCATGGATATAATCCATATTTGAAAAAAATTTGCAAAAAGCATTGTGATCTTTGAATTACTATGACTAGCTGATACTGGTCTATGAACTATAGATTATCCAGGTGGAAATTAACATCTTTATATATTAGATTCCACTGTCTAACGAGTAACGCATCTAGTTTTAGTTTCAGTTTTTTACCATAATTTTTTCTGCAATGGAAGGCTGTCTAAGCGTTTCGTGTGCATCAATTCTAAAATCACAGGCAGTTAGCTATGATCTCGAGTCCCGATTTATTCACTATAGGGCCATTAAAATTTTGCCTAATTAATTTGAAATCATTCAAGATATAACATCTTGTTTGAACGCTTAATTGTTAGGAAATATGGCATAGCGTTTCCCACCAAAGAGCAAAACATCTCTAGTTACATCCTTTCTTTTAATATAATTAAATTTGGTCGCAAATGGAAACATTTGTTTGACTATTATTCATCAAAGAAATCTCAGTTCTTCCCAAAATAAGAGAATGTTGTTGCGAGATTCGTGAATATTCATCTCGCTTATATGCATTGTTATGTGAGATGGTCTCGCCTTAAACTGAAAACCGAAAATTTGGAAATCGTTCGATCATATTTTACTAAATTGTAGTACTATTTCAAGTGCAGTTGTGAGCTCAAATGACATTTTGTGCTGATATAAATCACATAATCAAGTCATTTCTGTGGAAATTCTGTCAGGTATGAATACCCTAACTTTTCAATAGTCAAATGGATGTTGACTACCCAACGCCTATTGTCTGTTTGCATGCTTTTCCTCTTTTGCCCAAAGGTGTAAATCTCAATCTAAACCCTGTTAAGATATGTTCGAGCTCCTTTCTGGAAGCTTTCCATCGGAAACCTTAGATCATTATAGGCTAAGGGCTTCCAAATTTTAAGAGGCCCTGCATGAGCTCTGCGCAAATCTCAACCGTGCAGATCCGGTATTGTCTATCTGAGATTTCCCATAAGCAAATTGAAGAACAACATCAATTACATCTCATTTGGGTTTATTTTCAAAAGATTTCTAATATTACACTTTGCAGTAGGGGATTTGTAATTTCCTGTTTTATACCCTACCTGTAATACATAGATCTATACTTATGCATGGCGGATTCCTGAAGCGAACTTTCCAAACAAGGATTTGACATACATATTTGGTAAGTTAACTACGCCTGTATTCCAATGGTTTTTCAAATAGCCGTTGCGACATGTGTAAAGAATCCCATAGACTTTTGAAGGACCTTTTGCTCTCTTGAATATAACGAAGTCAGATCAAACTATTGTCCTGATTCTTGTGCTCTAACGAAGAGAATATAAGGCACAAGAGCACATTGGCAACTCAACAGGATAAACTAGAGTCTTTTGAAGACCATGGTTTCCGATAAGTGCAAATTTCTCGCAAAATCAAAACCTCTGGTTCACATGAACTGTCCAATCGGCTGGTTTTTTACTGCGCATTGGGCTCTCTGGTTTCTCTTAATTGAAAGAAACAATGTAAGCTGCAGTGGAGTGTTACATTATTAGTTTGAATATTCATGAAAGGACTCTTATTCTGCATATATTTCATCAACTTTAGAATCTCCGGGAGATCAAACCAACTCTTTCCCGAGATTTCAAGTCTATTAGGATTCAGCGCTTCTTGCCTTCAATTGCTTCAGAAAATAGTTGATATATGTGGAAAATTACTTGAGAGCATAGAAACTCGAGAAGCCAAGGATTCAAGTTGAGATTTATTCTAGTGAGTGATTAAAGTCCAGCATCTCTCAATTCAACTCGTCAAATGCTAGCCTTAACATCTCCAGATTGAATAAACTTGTAACAACGTACTCTATGTACGTGTGATTAAATTTCCTACTCTTTTGTCATCATTTACTAAGACTGTCTTCTATTTTTAAAAACATTATGTCCTATAGAGGTAAAGGAATCACCCCCTGTGCTTTACTTGAGAATCTATTATCAGAAACCATCACTAACTCCCATAGTTCTAAGCCCAATTGAAAGTCCACAATAGCCATAAGTCACAAGTCACACTTTATTAAACACAAGGGACAACTTAGGGCAAGGCGACCAATTATCAGACGTCTTTATAAGCACCAAATGTACCACAATTACTGGTTGAATTGAAGTCAATGAACTACATTGATTGGCTTGATGAAGAGCTGCACTTGAAAATTCTACATGTAATTACATCAATGTAAAAAGCATTTATCCGAAACTAGATGAATTACCTTTCGATATATGAAAAGACACAATTCATTATTGGGTGATGTTTTAAGAGCTTTAGCTGTCCAATTAGTATGCCGATCATATTATAATCGCTCAAGATTTGATAGGCAATGTCCATATGGATAGAAGTGCTGCTGTATGCAAGATATTTGAGGAAGTCAGGAAGAGGTATGGAAGAAACCATTACCATCGCAAAATTTAAGAAAAAAGTATACATTGGAAAATATGGTTTTAAAGATAAGGTATGGAATCGAATTTGATGGATTTCCAAAGGGTCACATGAAGTTTGAATAGAGAATTAGGCATTGTTTAAACAACATCGATAGGATGTTACAAAGAGATTTAAATTCACCCAATTCAAAATTCCAACTGACTGAACTCACAAACAAATCTGTCAAGAAGGCTCCATCAAACAGTCAA